>JAWZYV010017498.1:0-34897 GCA_038373885.1 Cheiracanthium punctorium
ATTGATTGGATATTCGCCATACTATCATTTTTTTTACTAACAAGTCCAGTTGTAAAATGGTTGTGGAAGGGTTTTGAAGACTTGTAAGCAAGCTTTTTTTCACGTGTCACAAGATGTAGCTAAAACCAAATAGTTGCACTTGTCTATGTAAGTAATATGGAACCAAATACATATATTTTCCTTGTACGAATCATCAATATACGGATCAATCTATGCAATTTTGCCAATTTTATTAGTATAATGTTTTTTAGTACTATCTTCCAAATTAATATAATAATTTGAATTCGTTTTTACAAAATTTTAATTGCTTTTAAATTAATAATATATCAGCTCACAGCACAACTTCAGAGGTTTGTTTGTGCAAAGCCGTCGTCTGCATTTCGAAACTAGTGTTTCAGATACTAAAGTGTGACGTAGGTGAATATACTGGTATGGTGAATATACTGGTAGGTATTGTGGACTGCAACGTACGGTAGAGTTTTAGATGCGGATTCTTCCACGAACTACCGTAAGCTATGATTAAGGTGACCATACGTCCTCGAAATTCGAGGACAGTCCCCAAATATAGATCTTTTTTTTCATTTTGACCCCCAAAATACTTTGTCCCCAAATTTAAAGATTTGTACCTTTTTTCCCTAAAAGTTTCTGTTTAGTTTATTTCTTTCAGAAAAAACCATAGATATAGGAATAGTTAACTAGATTGTGCACAAGGGAGGAAACTTGTTGCCACTGCACTTCCGGAGCAGACGACATGATAGTGGCAGAAAGACGAAAACGTCGCTGCTTACGACTGCTATGCAACAGCATTTATTTACATTTAAATACAGAAGTACAGAATTTATGATTCGTTCAAGCATTGAGAATAAGCATTCAGAACCAAATTCAACGAAGAAACATTTTCTTATATTTTGCTAGCTATTTTTAGTTCATTTTTGCTGCTACAAATTTCATGAGTGTTGAAATTTTGAAAATATACACTATTATGTACGATTTAAAGATGCATTTATACAAACATGGTCTAAAATGTAAACACATTAAAATAATCGATTAAATGTTTATTTTTGCACACAAGGAAAAAAGAGAACTTTATCTGAACAAAGATGTAAACTTAAATAAAACATCAACTGTGTATTGGAAGTACTAGGGTGAAAGACAGAGGTGCGTGAGCGCCGGCAGCATAGGGCAAGGGGGGGGGGCAGTGCCCCCCTGAATTTTTGTATGCAGTGTTTTTCCTTGCTTTTTACTCTTTCCAACATGGTAACCATACTTAAAGTAGTATTTGCCCCCCTGGGAAATATTCTGCCGGCCGTCCATGCCGAGGTGCCATAGATCTCGTAAGAGAAAACTACGTTCATTATCAACGGGGGGGGGGGTTGTGCTTCTTGTTACATTTTAAGAAAATCATAATATTGTGGCATAGTTTGGCGATTGAGTTTGGATCTTTCTTTCCCTCGTATATGTATTTCTAACGTTCTTGAGTTTCAAATACGCCTTTTTTTTTAAGCAAAAAGGCTATATTTAGGAAATTTTATCCCTTTTTCAAGTGGGAGTCCAAAACGTGTTTTTTACACGTCCTTTATATCTTAAAAAGAAACCGATTTCCAAAAAGTTATAATGCTATATTCCAAAAATATTACAATGTAATAAACTTAGAGCCCTAAACGTAAAGATCAGTTTTTAAAAAATTGCCTTTCAAGAACAGTACATTTTCGCTTATCTACATCCACAACTTTGTACAGGTAAAAACATGTTTAGCTAATATTAATATTTAGGATATTTTAAACAAACCCCCTCCCATTTTTTTGTGGGGGGCATGTTTTTCACACATTTTTCATAACTGACATAGTACATATAGATTATTTTAATACAGTTAATATATTTTCAATAGATTATTATTCCTTGTTTAAAATATACCAAGACTCATTATTTTGAATAAAAAAATTCTCTATTCTTTAATTTTACCATACTCTCGGCTAAATTTGAAGAAATATTTTTTCAAAAAGCTTGATGGGAAAAGGTATGTGAAAATCCTGTATCTATGGAAAAAAACTGAAGAAATAAGAAAAATAAACCGACTAAAAGCGCCATCTACGCAGAGAAACAATGAAATTCGATCTCTGAAAATGTTTGTTGTCATTGTGTGTGCAGCGTATACAGACATTCAACAAAGTATCCGACTGTGAGCCAAATTTCCCATTTCAGTTTTGTTAATGATTAATCACTTTTCATGAAGAACCATGCTTTAAATATGAAATTGTACGAAAATTTTCTTGCACTCGAATACTTTTTTTAGAGGATGTACAAAGTTTCATGAAAAATTATTCCAAAATGATCCAATGTAAATGGTCTTCTGAAAAATACAAATTCTATTCCAAGAGTTAAATTTTGGTTCTAAATAATATTTATAAATGGATGAAATGCTTCCATTAATTTATTAGAAATAAGAATACACAATTGATACACAAGAGCTATTAGAGTTCATTTTTAAGTATCGAAGTCAGTCAAGATTTAAAGTATTCTTTGAGGTGATGTACAAAATTTGAGAATTATATCCTGAAAAGTGTCAAAGGTGTGAAGATAATGAGTACTGACTTAAACCAATTTTCAGTAGCTCTTGAAAGGAAAAAAATCACAATCACATTTTAAGAGTCATACGGATATTATGAAAGAATATTTTACATTCAAATTCAAGTATAGACCCCAGTCACCTTTATTTATAGATATCCCTTAAGACGTTATATGATGAAAGGCTGAAATTTTGTACATCACCTCATTTGTGCATGGGGTACATTTTATTTTCTAGGAATTTTTTTGTAAGGTAGTTCTAAGAAATTTTAAAAGTGTAACTCTGTAAAAATTAACAAGAGGAATTTTCTCTTAACATAGTCTTTTTTTTTAACCTTATTTTAAACATTTATTCAATTCACACTGCCTAATTATCTTTAATAGATAAAGAATTAAAGCATGTTATCACTTTCTAGGGGCACTGTACGTGTGTGTGTGTGTCTATACAATTTATAAACACTAATATTTTTACTTCCTTGTGTGATGTACAAAGAAATAATGTGATCGCAAAAAGAATTCGGTATCCAGATTTTGACTACCTCTAAATTTACTGAGTTTTTGCTTGACATCTCATTGTACACATGTATGTATGTTCATATAAATTCATGTACAAGCATTCTGACCAGGCCCGGACTGGCCAGTGTGTCCGACTGTCTGCAGACGTGTGGGCCCCCACCCTCGGCGGGCCCTCCCTGCTGAGCACGGGCCCCCAAACAGAAAAAAGAAAGAAAATTTTTTAAAAATGTGCTATACTGATAGCACTTGAATGAAGTTTGACACATAAAAATTTTTTTGCAGCTGCAATTACGCCCCAGAAGGCTTCAAAACACTTCATTTTAAATGTAGTTCTCAAAATTTTTTGAGTGAGGGTTCCCAAATGAAAAAGGGATTAATTAATATGAATGACGCATATTAATTAATAGATCAATATTTTATTAATGCATTAATTATCAATCATAATTAATTAATAATAACACCACATCTCCCCCATACCCCGAAAGTTAACACATTCTATTTATCGGATGCACAATAACCCGTCCCCCCCTTCTCTTGAGACGGGCGGGCCCCTCCCTCCCAGTCCGGGCCTGATTCTGACTGACAGCTAGACCATTTTGATCAGTGTTTCCTGGTGCCTGTACGTACGTGTGTATGTAGGTAACTCACATATCTTAAAAAACTATGAGTCGTACAATGTTGAAATTTTATATTTAGGATTGTTTGTAACATCTACATCCATACATTATGCTTTATAGGCAGAAATTCATTAAAGTGTAATTTAGAGATATTAAGTTATTTCAAATGAATCAAAAATGATATATGTTGTTAAGGATTACAAAATGAATCTTGCCATCAAAAATGGTATCTTTATCATTTACAGTTCTACAGGAGCACTCAGAAAATTTCCAACAAATTACAGCCAATGGCAGTTTTAGAAACATTCATTCATTTCAAGCAGAATAACATCTTACCATATGGTTGGATAATGGTCCGGTGACGTTCAGCCACCTCCCTCAAAAACTGCATTAAAAGTCACCAAACTTGGCAACTTTTGGTGTATATATGTATATATTTAATTTGCACATCTCAAAAACTATTAGTCGTATATTGCTGAGATTTTATATATAAGATTGGTGTAACATCTAGTTGTACACCTAGATTTTTTATTCCAATCTACTGAAGAGTTTATTTACAGGACCACCCAAAAGAATTTTGGTACGTGCATGTATCCTTGCAGTCTGTCAAGACGAGCGATTTTTCGCTTTGATAAATCCAGGTTGCATGAAATCATGATGGTTCCGAATACAATTGGCTACAGTTTGCCAGCACATTTTCTGAAAAGATAATTTGGCACGAATGTCTATCAGGATAATATGCAACTACTAGAATTCCAATACATTAATGTCTATAGACATCTTCAAATAGTGGCGTAGCCAGAAATTTTTCATGGGAGGGGTTACTATTGTAACTCACATATATGTATACATGTGTGTGGTGAGGGAGTGAAGAATATACATTTTGTATTGCAAAAATTTCAGGGTGTGTGTGTGTATGATCCCTTATTCCCCCCCCCCCCTGGCTACGCCACTGTCTTCAATATATTATGTCTGTAGTCGTTCATTGTTTGGTCCATGCACAGAATCTCGCTATTTGTCATACACCGTGTTGAGTTTTGCCAAAATATCGCTAATTTAACATCAAAAATAATTATGCATTTTGCATGACTCTAAAACTTTTAACCGTAGAATGTTGAAATTTTGTATTTAGAACTATTGTAACATCTAACTGTGCTTTTGATTTGCTGTGGACTGAGTAATTTTATTTATAGGGTCACCCAAAAGACTTAAAATATATTAAGGGTCCATAGATACCTTCATTTCATTAAAAATCTGTGATGAATAACTGTTTCAGCTGCGATTGAAATCTCACTATCGCAAGCTTATTGGCTTTTGTCGAAATATTGCCCAATTAAGTGAAACAAATCTTTAAAATTGAACTCAGTTTGGCGGTAAACTTTAGAATTGCAGTATTTTGTCTCTTTCAAATGAAATAAGTTTAGATGAAGTGCCCCGAAAATATTTCTGGATTAATAGAGGTACAAGGAAGTCATGTGGTGTCCATATCAGATTTATTAGTTCAATGATTTGATATAAAAAAAAATAAAAAATAAAAACAATCACAATAAAAGGAGTAGTATATAGATTTTTACAGTTATATTCTTCCATGATGATTGTATGTAAGAGAATTTTTTTCAACATCGTAAATTACAGTGTTACTTGAAAATATGTTTTCACATAATTTACACAGGAACCAGACTACATGCAAGCGATAGATATTAAAAAAATCAGATGTCAGTCAGCCAATTTAAACTACTTTAGAAGTTATTTACAAAAAAAAAAAAATGAAAGAAAAAAAAAAGCATCATATTTGACAATATTTGGCTGATATTTGGCTGATTAAGTTCTTGAATTCAAACAGCAGATAAGAACAGTATTCATAGAAAAATTGCTACTGGCGTATTATCCCAGCACTCTAACAAGACGAGCGATTTCTCTCCAAGATAAATGCCAATCACATGAAATTATTAATGGTTTCGAATACAATTGGCAACAGTTTCCAGCACATTTGATGAAAAAATACTTTGTCGGAAATGACCACCAGGATAATACGTAAGTAACAAAAAATCTAAAAATCTTCAGAATAATTTCTAATCCTAATATCAGCTCCATGCAGAACAGAGTGGAAATAGTTTTAGGTAAAAGAATAACGATTTATTTTAACGAAGTACAGTATAACCATTTAATCATCTGTCCATGGACACGAGAACAACAACAGTATAACCTTGATTTCACGAAGTCAAAGAGACAACAGAAAGAATTGAGATAACAAGGTGAAATAAAAGAGGATGTCAGTTTAATAGGAAAACCACATTTATTTAAGATATTTAAGTTCCACTGCATGCCTTATTTAGAATACTGCAAAAGAATAAAAAGGCTGGTAGCCAAGTTTAGTGATTTTATAAAAGTAGATGCTATAGTTTTTTTTTTTTTTTTTTTTTTTTTTTTTTTTTTTTTAAGCATAAGCAACAATAAGTAATCATACATTATCACATCATATGCCAGTTTCAACATAAGAAACTTCCTGTTTTATTAATTTATTATTATTTTTTTTAATAAACCAACCACTGGTACAAAACTAGTTCTGTAAACAATGTATAAATTGACTTTTTAATCAAAATATGTTTTTAAAAAATAATTAACAAACCAATTCTTTCATATTTTTTATTGATTTATTCTAATGAATTTTATATGCACATTTAATAACAGAAACCACACCAGAAAGTGTTATCCATAGAAAGCATGCACTAAAATTCATGTCAATCTAAGGATAAACCTATCTAGTCATAGTTTCAAACTACATTGGAGACAAATTATCCATATATTTAAAAATCACGAAAAAATATCATAATCCTAAACTAGAAACAATATCTAATTTTGCAATTAGAGTTTAATTATTTGAGGACAGCTTTAAAATTTCTTCCATATTTCTAAATAAATAATTTACATTCTTTCGTGCACAGTCGTGGATTGCTGTCTAAACTGAAACGCCTGTTGCTTGCAATTCTGCAGTTTGTTTACATTCTTCACAGTGGGGCTGCGCTCGTAATCCGAAAACCCAATGAACCTCCTCAGATTACACATAGGGCGCCGAGAATTCATCGGTTGTTCACCGGTAACACCGGTGCACGACCAGAGCGTTCGAAAAGGCGGAGCGTTGGGCGGAGCTCTGGAATTAACCGCGTTCGAAAACGTTTCGGTCATGTAGCGGTTGTCTGCTCAGCGTGACCAGAGCGCAACCAGAATGACCCTGCTAGCGAGGTGGGTTATTCCGGTTATTAGCGTAGTGTTGCCAATGTTTATTTTTGTTTTCTTGGTTTGGAATTGGATGTGGTGAGGATGACCGAAACCGGTTGACAACCGTGACGTCACTTAACCAAAAAATTACCGCAACCGGTAGCACCGGTGCATAACCAACCGGTGAATTCTCGAACGTGCCCTTAGTTTATACGGATTACTGAGATTGCTAAATAATAAATTTAGGTAAAGAAATAGCATGCGCAGAACGATGCGCGAAGCTGTCACTCAGCTGACGTCAGAGATACGTCACGTCGAAATGCTCTATATGTTGTAACCTCGAATAAGTCCCCAAAAATATTTTCTAGTGTCCCCAAGTTTTCCTTTTATTTGGATTCGCCAAATTCCTGTTTAGAAATATGGTCGCCTTAGCTATGATGCAAGAACTACCGTATATTTACATTCTAACATACTTTCAACGCGCCAAGAAAATAGTGGCGTTAGAGTAAGGTAACCATACGTCCTGGAAATTCCAGGACAGTCCCCAAATATAGATCTTTTTTTTTTCATTTTGTCCCTAAAAATACTCTGTCCCCAAATTTAAAGATTTGTACTTTTTTTCCCCGAAAGTTTCCGTTTAGTTTATTTCTTTCAGAGAAAACTGAAGAAATAAGAAAATTAAACCAACTAAAAGTGCCATCTACTCAGCGAAACAATGAAATTCGATCTCTGAAAACGTTTGCTGTCATTGTGTGTGTAGCGTGTACAAACATTCAATAAAGTATCCGACTATGGGCCCGTTTACATGTGCAAAAATGCGGAGTAAATCCCGGGACTTACACTGCTTTCTACCCCGCTTCCCCTACTTAGGGAAAAAAATGCGGGGTAGAAAGACTATTCGAATTTATTCGAATTAATGCAGAGTCAACCCCGCTTTCCCATGATGCATTGCGAGTTTTCCCCTGTACTCCGCTTTAACCCGGGATTTTCCATTTTCACATGTAAACGGGCCTTAAGAGCCAAATTTCCCATTTCAGTTTTGTTAATGATTAATCACTTTTCATGAAGAACCATGCTTTAAATATGAAACTGACGTACGAAAATTTTCTTGCACTCGAATACCTTTTTTAGAGGGTGTACAAAATTTCATGAAAAATTATCACAAAATGATCCAATGTAAAAAGCAACGTCTTCTGAAAAATACAAATACTATTCCAAGAGTTAAATTTTTGAATAAATTGCAATATTTCAACATGATATTCCTTTCATATTTCTGGTTTAAATAAATATTTATAAATGAATTAATTACTTGCATTAATTTATTAGAAACCAGCTGCGTGCCCGTTCTTCGCACGGTAGGAAACGAAAAATTTCCTCACATGTGTAATTCGAATTAATTCCAGTGATATGGAATCTAGAAAAAGCAAAATTATTTCACTTTTGACTTAAAATTTGCGTCATATATGTAATAACCTGAGATCATTGCAATATAATGACACACACACACACACACACACACACACACACAAAAAAAAAAAAAAAAAACAACAACTATGTCAGCGTCATTTGGTATCAAAAAATTGAAAATGGACCGTTTGCAGGGAACTTCTCACTTTCAAAATGTCTTATTTCCACAGACATGCTGACTTTTAGGTTCACGTTTTAGCGTTAAATACCTCAGACACTACATGAAATGGACATTTTTTTTTTAATTTTAAAAATACGCCACCCTCTCTTGACCCCCTTTACAAAAAGAAAAGAGATAAGAGGTAAGACTGCGCTATTTATAAAGGCTTTAAAATTGTTTTTCTAGATTATGCAGTTTAATTTTTCTTCTCACAAATAAATCCAGTATTTATAAAAGGAAATCGAGCCAGGCAAAGAAATCGTCTGCTTGGACATAAGAATAACTATGTACAGCTGCGGAAAAAAAAGGCCCACTTGTACATTTTTCGGCCGTCGTTCGTCGCACAGCAAAGTTACAGATACCAATCGTTTACGATTGACGCACACTTTAATTTGCTATGCATAAAAATTGCATAAGGGGCCATCTACATATTAAAATTCGCACCAACTTTTTTTTTCTCAGTAGCAACCCCTAGATTTCACTTCATATTTCAAAAATTTAGCGCATTTTAACACCGGACACCAATTTTCAATAAATTTGGACAGAAAATGAGGGAGTTATGAGCACCCAAAATCCCCCTCCCCCTATGTTAAAATATTTTTTCATACTTCAATTCAAATCTCATATAATATTGGTAGTAAGAAGCTGATTTTTATTCGTACTATTAGAACTAAACGACCCAAACATAATTTAATGTTATTATGATTTTTAATAAATCATTAATATGAATTATGAATTATTAAATTAATATTCAAAAAAATTATGAATAGCGACCTATCCAAATTTCGATGGAAATAGATGCAGAAATTAATATTACATGGCTGTGCGAAATTTCAAATTTTTACGTTCAATAGTTTAATTTATATTAAATAAAATGTGTTCTTTTCATGAGTTAAGGGACCATATATAAATTTATTAAGTGGTAATTTTTTGAAAATTGCATATAATAACCGCAAATTAGATTTATTTTGTGCAAAAACACAGTAAAAGATACCAGTATTAAAAATATCAAATTTTGAAGCAAATAAATTAGAGGTTTTTACAGTTTGTTGGGGATTCTATAAAGCGTGTATTGTTGCGTCCGCTACCATATTCCCCCAAATAAAATATTTTCCAGTTATAGAATTAGATGCAGTAGATGTATGTCTTCTAATACAACGTCCTATTTCTGAAAAACTAACATCCTCAACTTTCCAGGCATGAATGTGACTTTTTTTAATATCGGAAACATTAGGTCTTTGGAATTCCCCATACCTTATCAAACATTCTAAATCACGTTTTTCTGTAAAAAAAATTTCATCTAACTATAAATTAAAATACCGCCAAAAGTCTTAAGAATATTGCACATTGCAGGCGATAGTAATAAATGAAGAAAGTGAAATAACAAACACAGTGATAATATTGGGTCGGCAAAAAAGTAATTGCGTTTTTTACATGAAATTCAAACAAATAAATTTTCAATCATGAAACCATTCTTTAAGTTCGACCATAGCTGAGTCGAGCAATATTCATGCTTGTAGTCAGAAGAGCAGGGAGCAGCCTCTAACTCCTGCCAACATTTCAGCTGTCTAAGAGAAACATCAAGGGAGACACTGAATAACAATTTCAAAATTACAAAGATTTTCAAAATCCTTAGCAGTCATTTTGCATTTTCCCTTAAATCATGTGTACGAACCAAGGAAGTTATGAACTCACGGGTCATTTGTACCACAGACTAAATATTCTATTCTACCCTTGATATTCTCAGTACAAAAAACTTTAAGAGAGATGGGAACAATATTTTCCTTGAAAATAATATTAATTTCTTTTAATTCTCGCGAGCGAAATAAATGAAAGGCGAAAAGTTCGGAACCTACAAATAGCGTTTTTCAATTTGCAGAAAGTCCCTTAAAAACGCGCAAAAATGAATTCGCAATATCTCCGGAAATTATCGTAGAAAATTGGTGAAAATTTATATTTAGGGTAATTTGAAGGTTTTCTTTCGTTTAATAAAGTCAAAATATGGGGTTGCCATTGAGAAAAACGAAGTTGATGCAGAATTAAATATGAAGACGGCCCCTTATGCAAATTAAATTAATAGTAAATTAAAGTACGTGTTATTTGCAAACGAATGGTATATATAACTTTGCTATACGATGAACGATGGCGAAATAAAGAGCAAGTGGGCCTTTTTTTTCCGCAGCTGTACACAAAACGAAATCTTTGGAATGATAAATTTTTCACGTTTTCAGAAGAGCGCTCGTTGTAATTGCTTCACAACGGGCTTTGACTTTTAGTTGTGCAATAACAGTAGTATTTGGCGCATTAAGGCAATAAACAACAGATGTTTTAATTCGAATTTCGCAAAAAATCGCTTCGAGATATGGCGCGGGACCGGTTTTTATTTATTTTTTTTAACTGGCAATTTTAATCATTGTTAGTGTATCCGGGACAACCAAACCGCAAGATATCGAACCGAAAATTGTGAGCAGCTTGTGATGGAGATCACATATCTAATTTAATAATCATTTACTTTGGCTTTCTTTAATGTAATCTATCCAAAATCAAGAATTCTAAATCACTTCTGTTTTTCACTTTTCTGCCATTTCGGTTTTTAAATCTGTATATTTGCTTTTCCCCGTATGCACTATTCTTACTTGTTTATTCGTCTCTTCAGACCGGTGTGCTAAAAATAGATTATAATTGCGTCCGTTTACAAAATCAACGGCTTTTTGTTTCCCCTCCTTTGGCTTGGTGTTGGCGTTTTTATTATTTGTTGCCCTTCCGACGTCTTTAAAATTATTTGCTCGCGATTACGTTATTTTTAATTTTATTGGATTAACTGTTAGGGTTGCTCTGGAATTGGCGTTTTTGATTTCAGCCAAGTGTTTGCTCACGCGTGTAATTCTGTGCTGGCGTAATTTTTAATTCATTCCACCTCATTCCTTATTCCTCTCTATATAGGACGTATTTTTTATTTCGCTGAGCCACTACCATTCGTTGTAATAAGTTTATGTTTCAATAGCATCTTTTCAATAAAATAGTTTTAAGTATTTAACATCTTTTTATTATATTGCAACTAAGTGTATTAGAACCTAGATTTTCATGTATTCACAACGCAACTTGATAATTTAAAACAGCCCTACTAATTAACTACTTTACACAGCTGCTACTGAAATGAAAATCCTTCTTTACTTAAAAATTCGTAAAAACTCTCCTAATTTATATTTTTCCTCCGTTCTTCTTTTAAAAATAAGCGAATTGTGTGCTCCGCCTTTTGCCGAAATATAAAAAAGTTATGATTGATAGAATTCAAGATGCAGCAGTTTTAAAAATATTTTACGAAAGTCAGCGTCAAATTTAATTTTATTTGAAAAATTCCCCAAAATCTGCAAAATATGTTACTGAGTCCAAACAAACAGTTTTTAAAAGAAAATTTTCTACTCTATACGATGATGTAAATATCGTTTTCTTGAGAGAGCAATTACCGGCGTTATTATGTATTACGCAAGAAAAATCGCTAAAAATCGGACAAAACATAAAATAAAACATTTTCTAATTCGAATTTCGAAAAAATCGCTTCGAGGTGTGTCGAGACCCGTCTTGGAGAATTTCCGTACAAAATTTGGTAGGTCTACGATCACCTGTTTCGGAGCTACGCGAGACACAGACAAACGGACAGTTTACACATTGCTTTATTTATATAGATAAGAATACACAATTGGTATTGTTGCGGAACTACTCTTTTTGTTTCCGGGGTTCGTCGTTCTAAAGTCCAGTTGGTGTAGAACGTGCTGGTAAAAAGTCCAATGGTCAGGATGGAATATAACTTTATTGCTTCTAGAACTTCGTGGAACAATCAGCTGTACAAAATTCACAAGCACAATTAAACAGTAATGTTCTTTTAACAGTTCTCTTAGATCAGAAGCTCTCACAAATGCTGTATTTCTCACACAAAATAAGTCACTTTCACAGGTAAAAATTCAGTGAAAATATTCAAAAGATATCGTACACAATCCCTTAAGACACAGCAATGAAGAATTTACACACAGCACTTTGAAAACAGCTTCGTAAAGCAAGCTAAAACACGGCTTTTATAGCACTATCAATTCACAAAGCAAGTGTACTCTCACTGACAGCTCTTCACACATTCTGCGTTCAACTCGCACTGAACTGTCGGGCAGTGCGCTGGTGGAATTTATAGAGGAGGCAGAAGCTGCGAGCAATTTCTAGAAAAGTATATTCCTCGAAGATTCCAGATAAAGCGGGACTTCTGATTACGTCATAGAAGAGAAATGTTAGGTTATGCGTTTTTAATGCAGGAAAAACAACTTCCAGGCCCCATTGGGAAAATCGTGCCAAATGACCAAAAAGTCGCCAAACTTGGCGACTTTTGGCGAAATATCGCCAAATTTGGCGCCAAAAATAAGTCCCCAAATGTGAAGAGATCGAAGCCCTAGGACTAATATTTCTCGAGATTTCTAGAAGCCCAATAGAAAAACATATGGGAAAGCGAAACCTTCATATCTCCGGTTCTAATTGGCCGATTTTGATGCAACAAAAAGCAAAATTTATCTATTTGAAGCGTAGAATATGAATTTTAAACCATTTTAAGCCCCAGAGCAGTGAGTTGCCCCGAAAATTCGTAACATTGCCCCTTCCCAAGGACTTCACGTGCCGGGCAGTACAATCCCCAGTTAGGAGGTCACACAAATATATACAGTGTCTAACCTTTAACCAAATGTTAACAACATAATTTAAGCAAATAATCAATAAACACAGTAAGCAAATACACTCTCATAAATAAATAATATACATAATAACAAATTACACTAATCTTATAAATAAAAATGAAATTCTGTTTGTCTGTTTGTTTGTTTGTTTGTTTGTTTGTTTGTGGATTTGATTCGTATACAAATCCACAAAAATGGACCTATCGGCCTGAAATTTAGCACAGATATGTAAAATAATATAGAATAAATCGTAGTCCACTTTAAAACTTTCAAAGTCCACCCGTTCCGGGAATTTAAGAGATTTTTTATGCTCTTCACGCAAAAAGCTTTCCGTAATTGTAACCCCTGTAGTGAAAAAAGTGTGAAATAAGGATCGGGTTGCCATGTGTGGCGATTTTGACGAATAAAATGTTTTAAATTCTCAAAGTAAAAATAAAAGAATAATAATAATTTTTTTTGTTAGTTTATATTCGTAAGGTTATTTTTTTTTAAATTATAATATCGTGTGCATGGGAAATCAGAGCAGGAATGTAATGCTTTACACGCAAAACAATAAGAATTGAAGATTTCCGAGGCTAATGTGTAAATTTTTTTAGTTTGGCGAAAAAATAAAATGGCTGAAATATGGATTTTGAGTAAGTGAGTTCTAGCGGTTTGCACAGTTTTCGGCTTGGCGCAATTTATTGAGAACTTAAGGAAATAGATTTTTGAAAACAAGTGCAAAGGTTTTATTAGAATACAGCGTTAAATTTTAATGATCCGTGAAGAAATAATGCAGTTATTAAGGGATTTCAAGCGATCTAACTTCAGAATTCTCGGCAATTGAGTACATTGATTTAAGTTGGGGGAATTCCGCCAAATTTCAGAAAATTGAAATCTTCTCATTTAGTACATCGGAGTAACGATGAATAAAACACATTATAGTTGATAATTTAAAAAAAAAAATCGGCTGTATTAAGGAATTCCAATTTTCAAATAAATGCGTGCTACTCTTTGGCGGTCGAACCATTTCCCATATTGATTGCTGCTAAGTCAATGCTTCGAATGATTCCCTGAAAAAACTCTTGCAAAATGGCGTATGTTGGCACTTTGGCGAGGCTTAGATTTGAAACTGGATTTTATTTGAGACTGGTATATATAATAACACTGGTTATAGATAAAAATGAATGTTGGTATGTGTTTATGAGGTTGAAAAACTCCAGCACCGTTGAGCACCGTTGCACGATGAAATTTGGTTCACCTAAGTCTTTTATGATGGAGAAGGTTTTTATGCTATCCGTTTTCCTTAACTTGCCACTTGGTGCCGCAGCACAACGTTGAATTCTATTCCGTTTAGCCGTTTGCTATGCGAATATCGTCAAACCGATTTCGATGAAATTTGGTACACGCGAATATTAGAACACGGAGAATATTTTTCACTATCCATTTTACTGTAACTTGCCGCTGAATGGCGCTGCAAAGCATCAACTTCTATACCGTTCGACCGATCGGCATAAATTTTTTTATACTTACACATTTGAGCACGAAGAATATATTCTAACTGCGTTCCTTTTGATGTTACTCACCACTAGATGACACTGCAATGCATTATTATTTTAACTCGCCACTAGATGACGCTGCAGCAGGCCAAATTCTTGACCATTCAAACGGTCGCTATGAAAATCAGTATACATAGCTATTTGAACAATGAGAATATTTTGGCGTTATCCATTTTGCTATATAACTCGCCACTTGACGGCGCTGTAGCAAATCATTACTTTATTGAACCACTAGATGGCCCTGCAGTGTATCACTTCTTGACTGTGCAAATAATCACTATGAAAATAGGTATACATAGATATTTGAACACGGGGAAGAGTTTGGCGCTATCCATTTTCCTATAACTTGCCACTAGATGTCGCGTCTACACATGAACTTCAGGACTGCCCAGCCGATAGTCATGAAAATTCGTATACATCGATATCTGAATGCGAAAAATATTTTCGCCGTATCCGTTTTGCTAAAACTCGCCACTAGATTGCGCTACGCCGCATGGCCTTCTACACCGTACAAACGATTGCCTTGCAATTCGGTATGCATGATTATTGGACACAATATAACGCGATATCCACTTTGCTATATCTGTTTATTACAATGAATAGTAATCACCACAAATCGTAATATCAAAAAGTCCATTCATTCCCGTGCGAAGAACGGGTACTTCAGCTAGTAAGTAATAAATGTAATAAACAAATACACATTAATAAAAAAACGATATAACAAATATTTACACTAAACATGGCGTAAGTAGTGAGTGAAAGAGAGTTGAAGAAAGAGGAAGAGAAGAGAAAGACAGGAAAGAAATGAGAGCTGAAAGAAAGGAGGAATTACGCCATAGTGACCATGGTCTGATATTCAAATAACTAATTACAACCGCGGTAGATCGCTAGCCGATCGTAATATACAACTCTTGGCTTCGAGTTTGGTGACTTACGAATCCGTACGATGACGTCATTCAGCCGGTTTAGGACTGTGTAAGGACCGTCCCACGGCGATTGTTGCTTGGGAGACAGGCCTTTCCGTCGAGTAGGATTCCATAGCCAAACTTTGTCACCTAAGTTGAAGTCATGTCCTGTAGCTTTCGTGTCGTAGCGATTCTTCATCCTCTCCGTGTTCAGGTTGATCCGCTCCCGAGCAAAATGATGCACGTCTTCAAACCGTGCCCGAAGATTTACCACGTACTCTTCTGGTGATGAAGGCGCATCTGGAGGGCGGCCGAACTCTAGATCGGCGGGAAAACGAAGATCTCTTCAGAACAGCATCTGGGAAGGTGTGAAGCCGGTAGTCTCGTGGACGGCACTCCTATAGGCCAGCAGGAAGAGGGGGAGTTTCTTGTCCCAGTCCTCTTGATTCCTAGATACCAGGAGCGAGAGGTTGTTCAAAATTGTGCGATTGAACCTCTCCACCATGCCGTCATATTGTGGGTGTAAAGGCGTAGTCTGGGTTTTGTCTATTCCGAGAAGTTGACATAGTCCTTTAAAGACTGTAGCGGTAAAGTTCGTTCCTTGGTCGGAATGAAGCTGCAGAGGGGTTCCATATCTGGAAATCCATTCTTGCACCAGTACCTCTGCTACGGTTGTAGCTTCTTGATCGGGAATAGGAAACGCTTCGGGCCATTTAGAAAAGTAGTCAATGACAACTAGGATGTATTTGTTGCCATCCGAAGTTCGCGGAAGAGGTCCCAGGATGTCGAGGGCAATCCTCTCAAAAGGCGCTCCTACATTATAACGATGTAGTTTTCCACGGCTTCGTTTCTTCGGTCCTTTACGGGCGGCACAGGCGTCACAAGCTTGACACCACTTTTCGACATCGCCTTGAGCATTAGCCCAGTAGAAGCGCTCGCGAACTTTCTGCAGGGTCTTCATTATGCCAAAATGGCCTCCAGTTAAGCCATTATGAAGTTCTTCTAGAACCTTCGGAATCCTCGAACGAGGGAGTACGAGCTGCCATCGGAGCATCTTGCCGTCATCCGACTCCCATTTACGATACAGGACTCCATTTCTCAGGCGAAGCGAATCCCATAAAGCCCAGTACTGTTTTGTTGCCGGACTGTAAGATGATATTTCTTGCCAACTGGGCTTAACACTGGATTTTTCCATAAATTCCACAATAGGTTTGATGTCGCTGTCTGCTAATTGGTCCGCCCGAACATTTTCGTCACTCCAGGGATCTTGGATGGTGCCGATGATGTAACTTGGCGGACAACGGGATGTTTCAGATGGTAATTTTTCTCTGCCCTGGAGCAATAGCGACAACTGTCTATGCAGGGCCTTCTCGACAAAGCATCTGCATTTCCATGAGATGCCCTTTCCGATGACGTATCTCGATGTCATATTCTTGTAATCGCTGTATCCACCTGGCTATTTGGCCCTCTGGATTCTTGAAGTTTAGAAGCCAGGTTAAAGAGGCATGGTCCGTTCGAGCAGGAACTTTCGGCCGTACAGGTAATGATGGAAGTGCTCCACGGCCTTAATGATAGCAAGAAGTTCCTTTCTCGTAACACAATAGTTACGTTCTGCCTTTGAAAGGCATTTGCTCCAGTAAGCAATGACGTGTTCTTGGCCATCTATCTCCTGGGACAAAACTGCTCCAACACTCTCCTTACTTGCGTCTGTGTCCAGGATAAATGGCTTGTCAGGGTGAGGATACGACAGGATCGGCGAAGATGTTAAAGCCGTCTTCAGTTCGTTGAATGCGTCCTCACATTCCTCAGTCCATAGAAATTTCTGTCCAGTCTCGGTCAATTTGTGAAGAGGTCTTGCAATTTGAGAAAAACCCTTCACGAATTTTCGATAGTAAGTACACAGACCGAGAAAACTTCGTAAGTCATGGATATTCTCCGGACGACTCCAGTTCTTGACTGCGGACGTCTTTTCGGGATCGGTTCGGACTCCGTGGGCGGATATTATGTGCCCGAGGTAACGTACTTCCCGACGAAACAAATTGCACTTCGATGGACTTAGTTTCAAGTTTGCCTCTTTTAATTTCTGCAGTACCTTTCGAATGTTCTCGAGATGCTCTTCGAAAGTCTTTCCGACGATGATGATATCGTCCAAATAAACGAGACATGCTTCGTAGGAAAGTCCTCTCAACACTGTCTCCATCAGACGCTCGAATGTAGCCGGTGCGTTGCAGAGTCCAAAAGGCATAACTTTGAACTGCCACAATCCTTGTCCCGTGGTGAACGCAGTCTTTTCACGGTCATCGGGATGAATTTCTACTTGCCAGTAGCCACTCTTCAGATCCAGAGTGGAAAACCATTCATTTCCCGATAAAGTGTCCAAAGTGTCGTCTATCCTGGGAAGAGGGTAGCTGTCTTTCTTGGTAATGTCATTCAGACGTCTATAGTCAACGCAGAACCGGGTGGAACCATCTTTCTTTCGGACCAAAACAATCGGCGAGGCCCACGGACTAGTCGATGGCTCGATGACGTCATCACGCTGCATCTCCTCTAAAAGTCTGCTCACCTCTTCTTGCTTAGCAAACGGCAGCCGCCTAGGATGTTGCTTGATGGGAGAATGGCTGCCTGTATCTATCCTATGTTGAGTTAAGCTCGTACGGCCAAAGTCACCCGAAGTACGGGAGAAGAGGTCTTCAAATTCAGCTATTACTTTCTCCGCAGCGCTTCTCTGTTCTGCCGTTAACTCCACGTCTTGTATTAATTCCTTCGTCAGGCACTCGGAAGATTTAGCTGTCGTTTGGCTGATGTTCTTATTAATGCAGGTAACAGGAGTGCATGTCGCCAACACTTCATTTTTCTTTATCACCTTCGACTTGTCCGTCACATTTGCTACTCTAACTGGAATTTCTGTTCTCGACAAGTCCACAAGTGTTGCTCCTACATGTACTCCTCTGACGGAATCACTATTGTTTGGGTGTTCGATTAATCCAAAACGGAATTTATTGCTTTCTTTTACTGTTCCAGAAATTATTGAATCAGTTCTGGGAGGTAGAGTGATATCAGTCTGGGCTATTATTTGCTGAACAGGTAAAATAGTGTCATTTTTAATATCGAACGCAGCTATTTCTTCTGAGTCTGAACGAAGCTCATTATTCTTAAAGTCCAAGTTAAATTTGTGCGATTTTAAAAGTCGAGTCCGAGAATAAAAGAGTCTGTAATATTGGCGACATATACCACATGGTCGTATCTGGCATTTCCAAACGTGATTTCTACTTGCGCTTTTCCGCCCACTTCGATCTTGTCACCTGTCACAGTCTGGAGGGTCAGCGAGGGCGGAGTCCAGATAATCTTCAAGTTTAATTTCTTGGCCAGATCCGTCCTTATGATGGTTACGTTCGCTCCAGTATCAATCACCATGTGGCATGGAGAACCATTAACGTATCCAAGTACGAAGAGTCCATTACTGCCGCCATTCACTGATGAAATCTGCAAGACTTTCAAACGAGGATTTTGAATATCCCTCAGCCTCCGTTCCTGAAAGTCGTCTCTTTTCTGTCTTCCTTCATGGGCTTCTCTGGTGCATTGATAACTGCGATCTTTACGACGAGAGTTCTTTTATGCGTCACAGTATTTTCGTAAATGCCCCTCGCTGTTGCACCTCCAATATTTTACTTTTCTTGTCGTTCCACCAGATTTTCCAGGTTCTTTAATTTATTCTCTAGTCTCTCCATTTCTCCATCCGTAGGCTCCTGGAATGACACAGCTCTAACATTATGCCGCTCTTTCTTACGGCCAGCTGAGCTGCCTCTAGCTTCATGGCGAATACGAGAGCGGACTTGATATCTTATAATCCGCCAAGATCAATGCTTTTGAATTTCAGAGTCAAGAGGCCTTCAATAAAATGTTGCACTGCAACTTCTTCTCGAACATTATCAGGATAACTGCCATAGGCTAGATGACACAGCCTATCTATGTCCGAAGCCAGCTCTTGAAGGGTCTCGCCAGATCTCTGCATCCTTGACTTAAGTTGGATTCTACTATATTCTTTCTGGCACTTCTCTCCGAATTTCAACTCCAAGGCACTTGCGAGGGCATCAAAATCTCCTATCTTCGTCGCTCCAATAGTTTGCAATACGTTAATTGCATCTCCGCTAAGGGAAGCGGCCAGTTGGTTCGCTTTCTCGGACTCGCTCCAACCATTGGCTTTGGCGACGATTAAAAATTGGGTCTTGTAGGCTTCCCAGGGAGTCTTTTCCGTCATAGGTAGTAAGTTTCACTGCTGGGCGGTGTGAAGATAACCTGATGTTTTCAGGTAACTTTCTCAGCTTTACGAGAGAGTCCAATTTCTCTTCAATTTTAGCTTCACATTCTTCATGTATTTTCGAAACTATATTTTCTTTCCAGTCTAGTTTCTCCTCAATTTTATTCTTGAATTCTTCCCGCATTCTGCAAATATCTTTCTGCAATTCTTTAACATTTCCTTCAATTCTTTGTTCATATTTCGTTTGAGTTTCTTCTATGAGCGAAATTTTTACTCGAATAATTTTTTTGGAGGGTGGTATACCAGTAATACCCATACTTTAAATCTTGACTGACTTTGATACTTAAAAATGAACTCTAAAGTCCCGTTTAACATGTGAAAATGAAAAATCCCGGGTTAAAAGCGGAGTACAGGGGAAAACTCGCAATGTATCATGGGAAAGCGGGGGTTGACTCTGCATTAACCCTCTTTTCGACCAGGAATCTTTCTACCCCGCAATTTTTCCCCTAAGTAGGGGAAGCGGGTAGAAAGCAGTGTAAGTCCCGGGATTTACTCCGCATTTTTGCACATGTAAACGGACCCTAATAGTTCTTTATAATGTTACGAATTTTCGGGGCAACTCGCTGCTCTGAGGCTTAAAATTCATATTCTACGCTTCAAATAGATAAATTTTGCTTTTTGTTGCATCAAAATCGGCCAATTAGAACCGGAGATATGGAGGTTTCGCTTTCCCATATGTTTTTCTATGGGGCTTGGGATTTACTCCGCATTTTTGCACATGTAAACGGACCCTAATAGTTCTTTATAATGTTACGAATTTTCGGGGCAACTCGCTGCTCTGAGGCTTAAAATTCATATTCTACGCTTCAAATAGATAAATTTTGCTTTTTGTTGCATCAAAATCGGCCAATTAGAACCGGAGATATGGAGGTTTCGCTTTCCCATATGTTTTTCTATGGGGCTTCTAGAAATCTCGAGAAATATTAGTCCTAGGGCTTCGATCTCTTCACATTTGGGGACTTATTTTTGGCGCCAAATTTGGCGATATTTCGCCAAAAGTCGCCAAGCTTGGCGACATTTTGGTCATTTGGCGCGATTTTCCCAATGGGGCCTGGAAGTTGTTTTTCCTGCATTAAAAACGCATAATAACCTAACATTTCTCTTCTATGACGTAATCAGAAGTCCCGCTTTATCTGGAATCTTCGAGGAATATACTTTTCTAGAAACTGCTCGCAGCTTCTGCCTCCTCTATAAATTCCACCAGCGCGCTGCCCCGACAGTTCAGTGCGAGTTGAACGCTCAATGTGTGAAGAGCTGTCAGTGAGAGTACGCTTGCTTTGTGAATTGATAGTGCTATAGAAGCCGTGTTTTAGCTTGCTTTACGAAGCTGTTTTCAAAGTGCTGTGTGTAAATTCTTCATTGCTGTGTCTTAAGGGATTGTGTACGATATCTCTTGAATATTTTCACTGAATTTTTGCCTGTGAAAGTGACTTATTTTGTGTGAGAAATACAGCATTTGTGAGAGCTTCTGATCTAAGAGAACTGTTAAAAGCACATTACTGTTTAATTGTGCTTGTGAATTTTGTACAGCTGATTGTTCCACGAAGTTCTAGAAGCAATAAAGTTATATTCCATCCTGACCATGGACTTTTTACCAGCACGTTCTACACCAACTGGACTTTAGAACGACGAACCCCGGAAACAAGAAGAGTAGTTCCGCAAGATTTGGTGTCAGAATCGGGATTCTAAAGAAAGACTTTAATTTTCCAGTTTATGGTTTTGACTAGACGAAAAATGGAAGAACAACTTCAAAAGCTCATGAATATGATGCAGGAAATGAAATCCGGACAAGATGAGATAAAAAAAGAGATGAAAGCCGGACAAGACGAGATGAAAGCCGGACAAGAACAGATGAAGGCGGATTTAGAGAAGAAAATTGAAGCCGAACAGACCGATTTAGAAAAGAAAATTGAAGCCGGACAGACCGATTTAGAAAAGAAAATTGAAGCCGGACAAGAACAGATGAAAGCGAATTTAGAGAAGAAAATTGAAGCCGGACAAGAAGGAATGAAATTGGGATTGGAGAAAATGGAGACTGCTTTGGGAAAATTAGAGAAATTCGAAAAGAGTGTGCAGGAAAATCAAGAGATAATGGAGAAAAATTTCGAGTAAAAATTTCGTACGTTGGTTTCGTATATTAAAAATTATTTATCATAGAATATGAATAAGGCTATGTGTAATTGACTTTCCATATTTCTGTCACGTTTGACGTTTATCAAAAACTCAATTATTATTCGCAAATCTAAAATAGGAAATTTATCTCTTCTTCGAATTCTCTTTTGGAGGGTGTACATGGTAATATGTTGTGTCCTCGAAAATGTTTTCTAGTGTCCCCAAGTTTTGTTTAGATTCGAGGACAATGCTTGATTTTTACCCAAATTACTGTTTACAAATATGGTCGCCTTACGTTAGAGAATCTGCACATCGGAAAAGCTTCAAACAAAAAGGGCGGCAGGTGGATTCATACCAGCCGCGCCGTACCGCAACCATGTCCTGCTGGCTGTTTGGCTGTTGCCGTCTGTTTTTAATCGTTGGTTAGCCATGAAAGAGTTTGAGGAGCTCCAAGTAATATAACCAATGAATGGAAGAGCACATTTGCTCTTCGGAACTTCCTTCCAAAATACTGTTTTGGCGCCATCTATCGGGATGAGAGATGAACAAGTTGATATTTTCTATTTTGAAGAAAGAATTGACAAGCGTCTAGCCCCCGCCCCATTTGGAACCATTCAATGCGCATTCCCGTATACTTCCCCGAGATCCGCTCAGGAAATGAATGGTGTCGCCATCTAGTGATTACTTTTGGAAACTTTGTATTTCTCATAATAATAAGAAATTTTGAAATATTTAGGATTAGCTTTGAACTTGTGTTTATTTTTCCTTTTGTATTATTAAAAAAAAAAAAAAAAAAAAAAAAAAAAAAAAAAAACTTCAAATATTTATTCTTTCTGATGATCTCGGAATTACTAATTGCTTGTTAATTAAAATTATGTATTAAGTAATTTTTACATAAGATAATTATTTTTTTGATATATTATCTCTCTATTCTAAAAAAAAGTAAAGGCCGCTGGCGCTGTCAAAGCTTGTTGGCCTATCTCCTCCTAAACCGTGGGGATTTGAGTTTCGATTAAGGTGCCCACAGATTCGAAAAATTCCGAGGAACCTGCTAAACTGACTTAAATTTCGAAAATCGAATTATTTTAGAAGATATTCATAAAAAACTGAAAAAATAAACATAATGGTTGCCAGATTTGGCATAAAATCATTCATTCCTTTGCAACAAAGCGTTTCCAAGTATCTAGAATCGCGTGAAATTTACAAACATGAGTTAGAATTACGCCCATTTTACGCCAAATTAAAAAGTATATGAAAGAAATAACTCAAAGTGTGTTACACAAAGTTGAGAATTTTCAAATAGTAAGTTCGCTTAGACAACAGGAGTTTAGAATTAGCGATTATTCGTTTTTTCAAAACAGAATAACTCATTTGTAACTGATTTTAAAAGCGCCATCTTGGCATTAGGTACGATTTAGCAAAATGATATCTTTCGAAGCAGGGTGAATCTTAACTTCGAATTCCAGAATGTTAGAATCCAGTATCCTGAAAATGAAAAATAATTAAAATGCAGATTATTTTAAAGCCGGTTCGGTTCAGATGAAGTATTGGCTACCAGTAGACATATTTGGTGGCACTAACTATGCCATTATAGCAGTTATAGTACACTTTGGTTACTTTTCAGCACGCCGAGATGGTATAATTCGTGGTGCTAAGTACGCCAATCTGCAAACGATTATGTAAATGAAAATATGGATAACGGTTTTCCGGTAACCTTAAATGAGCAGTAATTATAGGTTGTGAGCATGTGTAAATCGCCAAATAATGAAAAGTCGCCATTGGTGGCAAGCTATCCTATTTGTTCCGTAGCTTTTATTAACTTTACATGTACGCAAGTCGCCAAATAATGAAAAATTGCAATGGGTGGCAAATTCGCAAGGTGTCCAATAGGTTCTACATTATCAAAAATACAGCTGAAACATATGATCTGATTTTATTACGCTTTAGCTCCTAATTAATGTATTTTTGAATGGCAACATTAAATATCACTACGTTTCTGAGGAGTGCAAATAATTTTATCAGCGAATATAAGCGGAGTCCGCACTCCAGGTGGAGTAGAGCTCAGGACCCGTACAACACGGATTCCTATAACAAAATATCTACCGTGCTATGCATGCGGTCTACTGTACTGTGAAGTTTAAATTTTTATGTACCAATGAACATGCAAGAACCAAGCAATGTGTAGCTCAGTAACATTCTATCTGATCCAATCTTCGGGTTTTGTCTGTTGAAATTATGTCTTTTACGAATAAGCCTTATTAGGGGCCGAATGCCTCATACGAAAAGCGAGCGTAGCGAGTCTGGGGGCCTTGGCCCCTAGTATAGTAAATAATTTTAGCAGATTTTGGAATATTTAGTTTTAAATAAGAATGGCCTCACACACACAATCTCGTTTTTATTTTTATATCCCAAATGTCCCCCATTTAGTGATTAATTTTGGAAACTTTGATTGTATTTCTCCGTAATAAAAAGAAAATATATCAAATAGTTATTCTTTACTGATAATCTATAATTAGCAATATTGTAGCTGGTTTAATATTCCTACATAAGTGAATTATTTTTAAAATAGTTTATTAAGTAAGTGATTTTAGCAGATTTTGAAATATTTACCATTGGCCTTGAACTTGTTTTTATAGCAGTTTTGTATTTGTGTTAAGTAAAAAAAAAATAATACTGCATATCACCTCCTGCCCTCCCCCCCCCCCGAAATTTAATTTTAGCACGACATATCCCCTTTCAAATTTTTTTTCTACCTACTGCCTTGGACATATATGCATTTTCTTGAATTTTAGGGAGGCGGTTGGACTGCCCCCTCTTACCCATAATAAGTCACGCCTATCTTCGAGATTACATTTTAGTCCTAATTTGTATTATATAGTTCGTAGAGTATTTTGTCACTTGGGCAAAGGTACCTGCCCACCTTCCGACCTGGCTATGCCTATGGGTAAGCAATGTAACCATCGCATCGGGGCGCCATTTCGAAAGGGTTTTCTTTGGAATAATGTAAAAGGGGGCGACATATTTATGTTTGTAGGGGTGGCGCTAAGTAATCTAGTCTCCTCCTTTTGTCTGTATATAATATTTTATGTATTTTCCAATTTTATACAATCGGAAATTTGTTGAACGATTATGAAAACTATCTTTACTTATTAGATGTTTTAGTTTAATCTTTTGAAATTTTAAAACATCTAACACAAAAATTTGCATTCAAAGAAAAATTTATTGAAACTTTTGCAGAACACTTTATTGAAACTATTGCAGAACATAGATCATATAGCTTATCATCAATTAAAATAGAATAAATAATGCACAAGTACTGTAAACACTGGTATAAAACTAAAGCAAATTTAAATTATAAAACTAAAATAAATCAATTATGTAATAACTAATGAAATATTAATTAAAGAACATAATCCTACTATTGATCATTACCTTTTTTTAAAAGCAGAATGCAACATTAAATTTACAATGAAAATAAATCAATTTTATTTAATACTAGCTGAAGTACCCGTTCTTCGCACGGGAATGAATGGAGTTTTTGATATTACGATTTGAGGTGATTACTATTCATTGTAATAAACAGATATAGCAAAATGGATATCGCGTTATATTGTGTCCAATAATCATGCATACCGACATATGGGAAAGCGAAAAACATATGGGAAAGCGAAACCTCCATATCTCCGGTTCTAATTGGCCGATTTTGATGCAACAAAAAGCAAAATTTATCTATTTGAAGCGTAGAATATGAATTTTAAGCCTCAGAGCAGCGAGTTGCCCCGAAAATTCGTAACATTATAAAGAACTATTAGGGTCCGTTTACATGTGCAAAAATGCGGAGTAAATCCCGGGACTTACACTGCTTTCTACCCCGCTTCCCCTACTTAGGGGAAAAATTGCGGGGTAGAAAGATTCCTGGTCGAAAAGAGGGTTAATGCAGAGTCAACCCCGCTTTCCCATGATACATTGCGAGTTTTCCCCTGTACTCCGCTTTAACCCGGGATTTTTCATTTTCACATGTAAACGGGACTTTAGAGTTCATTTTTAAGTATCAAAGTCAGTCAAGATTTAAAGTATGGGTATACTGGTATACACCCTCCAAAAAAATTATTCGAGTAAAAATTTCGCTCATAGAAGAAACTCAAACGAAATATGAACAAAGAATTGAAGGAAATGTTAAAGAATTGCAGAAAGATATTTGCAGAATGCGGGAAGAATTCAAGAATAAAATTGAGGAGAAACTAGACTGGAAAGAAAATATAGTTTCGAAAATACATGAAGAATGTGAAGCTAAAATTGAAGAGAAATTGGACTCTCTCGTAAAGCTGAGAAAGTTACCTGAAAACATCAGGTTATCTTCACACCGCCCAGCAGTGAAACTTACTACCTATGACGGAAAAACTCCCTGGGAGGCCTACAAGACCCAATTTTTAATCGTCCCCAAAGCCAATGGTTGGAGCGAGTCCGAGAAAGCGAACCAACTGGCCGCTTCCCTTAGCGGAGATGCAATTAACGTATTGCAAACTATTGGAGCGACGAAGATAGGAGATTTTGATGCCCTCGCAAGTGCCTTGGGGTTGAAATTCGGAGAGAAGTGCCAGAAAGAATATAGTAGAATCCAACTTAAGTCAAGGATGCAGAGATCTGGCGAGACCCTTCAAGAGCTGGCTTCGGACGTAGATAGGCTGTGTCATCTAGCCTATGGCAGTTATCCTGATAAAGTTCGAGAAGAAGTTGCAGTGCAACATTTTATTGAAGGCCTCTTGGACTCTGAAATTCAGAAAGCATTGATCTTGGCGGATTATAAAGATATCAGGTCCGCTCTCGTATTCGCCATGAAGCTAGAGGCAGCTCAGCTGGCCGTAAGAAAAGAGCGGCATAATGTTAGAACTGTGTCATTCCAGGAGCCTACGGATGGAGAAATGGAGAGACTAGAGAATAAATTAAAGACCCTGGAAAATCTGGTGGAACGACAAGAAAAGTAAAATATTGGAGGTGCAACAGCGAGGGGCATTTACGAAAATACTGTGACGCATAAAAGAACTCTCGTCGTAAAGATCGCAGTTATCAATGCACCAGAGAAGCCCATGAAGGAAGACAGAAAAGAGACGACTTTCAGGAACGGAGGCTGAGGGATATTCAAAATCTTCGTTTGAAAGTCTTGCAGATTTCCTCAGTGAATGGCGGCAGTAATGGACTCTTCGTACTTGGATACGTTAATGGTTCTCCATGCCACATGGTGATTGATACTGGAGCGAACGTAACCATCATAAGGACGGATCTGGCCAAGAAATTAAACTTGAAGATTTTCTGGACTCCGCCCTCGCTGACCCTCCAGACTGTGACAGGTGAAGAGATTGAAGTGGGCGGAAAAGCGCAAGTAGAAATCACGTTTGGAAATGCCAGATACGACCATGTGGTATATGTCGCCGATATTACAGACTCTTTTATTCTCGGATTCGACTTTTTAAAATCGCACAAATTTAACTTGGACTTTAAGAATAATGAGCTTCGTTCAGACTCAGAAAAAATAGCTGCGTTCGATATTAAAAATGACACTATTTTACCTGTTCAGCAAATAATAGCCCAGACTGAAAGCACTCTACCTCCCAGAACTGATTCAATAATTTCTGGAACAGTAAAAGAAAGCAATAAATTCCGTTTTGGATTAATCGAAAACCCAAACAATAGTGATTTCCTCAGAGGAGTACATGTAGGAGCAACACTTGTGGACTTGTCGAGAACAGAAATTCCAGTTAGAGTAGCAAATGTGACGGACAAGTCGAAGGTGATAAAGAAAAATGAAGTGTTGGCGAGATGCACTCCTGTTACCTGCATTAATAAGAACATCAGCCAAACGACAGCTAAATCTTCCGAGTGCCTGATGAAGGAATTAATACAAGACGTGGAGTTAACGGCAGAACAGAGAAGCGCTGCGGAGAAAGTAATAGCTGAATTTGAAGACCTCTTCTCCCGTACTTCGGGTGACTTTGGCCGTACGAGCTTAACTCAACATAGGATAGATACAGGCAGCCATTCTCCCACCAAGCAACATCCTAGGCGACTGCCGTTTGCTAAGCAAGAAGAGGTGATCAGACTTTTAGAGGAGATGCAGCGTGATGACATCATCGAGCCATCGACTAGTCCGTGGGCCTCGCCGATTGTTTTGGTCCGAAAGAAAGATGGTTCCACCCGGTTCTGCGTTGACTATAGACGACTGAATGACATTACCAAGAAAGACAGCTACCCTCCTCCCAGGATAGACGACACTATGGACACTTTATCGGGAAATGAATGGTTTTCCACTCTGGATCTGAAGAGTGGCTACTGGCAAGTAGAAATTCATCCCGATGACCGTGAAAAGACAGCGTTCACCACGGGACAAGGATTGTGGCAGTTCAAAGTTATGCCTTTTGGACTCTGCAACGCACCGGCTACATTCGAGCGTCTGATGGAGACAGTGTTGAGAGGACTTTCCTACGAAGCATGTCTCGTTTATTTGGACGATATCATCATCGTCGGAAATAGTTTCGAAGAGCATCTCGAGAACATTCGAAAGGTACTGCAGAAATTAAAAGAGGCAAACTTGAAACTAAGTCCATCGAAGTGCAATTTGTTTCGTCGGGAAGTACGTTACCTCGGGCACATAATATCCGCCCACGGAGTCCGAACCGATCCCGAAAAGACGTCCGCAGTCAAGAACTGGAGTCGTCCGGAGAATATCCATGACCTACGAAGTTTTCTCGGTCTGTGTACTTACTATCGAAAATTCGTGAAGGGTTTTTCTCAAATTGCAAGACCTCTTCACAAATTGACCGTGACTGGACACAAATTTCTATGGACTGAGGAATGTGAGGACGCATTCAACGAACTGAAGACGGCTTTAACATCTTCGCCGATCCTGTCGTATCCTCACCCTGACAAGCCATTTATCCTGGACACAGACGCAAGTAAGGAGAGTGTTGGAGCAGTTTTGTCCCAGGAGATAGATGGCCAAGAACACGTCATTGCTTACTGGAGCAAATGTCTTTCAAAGGCAGAACGTAACTATTGTGTTACGAGAAAGGAACTTCTTGCTATCATTAAGGCCGTGGAGCACTTCCATCATTACCTGTCCGAACGGACCATGCCTCTTTAACCTGGCTTCTAAACTTCAAGAATCCAGAGGGCCAAATAGCCAGGTGGATACAGCGATATCAAGAATATGACATCGAGATACGTCATCCGAAAGGGGCATCTCATGGAAATGCAGATGCTTTGTCAAGAAGGCCCTGTATAGACAGCTGTTGCTATTGCTCCAGGACAGAGAAAAATTACCATCTGAAACATCCCGTTGTCCGCCAAGTTACATCATCGGCACCATCCCAAGATCCCTGGAGTGACGAAAATGTTCGGGCGGACCAATTAGCAGACAGCGACATAAAACCTATTGTGGAATTTATGGAAAAATCCAGTGCTAAGCCCAGTTGGCAAGAAATATCATCTTACAGTCCGGCAAAAGAACAGTACTGGGCTTTATGGGATTCGCTTCGCCTGAGAAATGGAGTCCTGTATCGTAAATGGGAGTCGGATGACGGCAAGATGCTCCGATGGCAGTTCGTACTCCCTCGTTCGAGGATTCCGAAGGTTCTAGAAGAACTTCATAATGGCTTAACTGGAGGCCATTTTGGCATAATGAAGACCCTGCAGAAAGTTCGCGAGCGCTTCTACTGGGCTAATGCTCGAGGCGATGTCGAAAAGTGGTGTCAAGCTTGTGACGCCTGTGCCGCCCGTAAAGGACCGAAGAAACGAAGCCGTGGAAAACTACATCGTTATAATGTAGGAGCGCCTTTTGAGAGGATTGCCCTCGACATCCTGGGACCTCTTCCGCGAACTTCGGATGGCAACAAATACATCCTAGTTGTCATTGACTACTTTTCTAAATGGCCCGAAGCGTTTCCTATTCCCGATCAAGAAGCTACAACCGTAGCAGAGGTACTGGTGCAAGAATGGATTTCCAGATATGGAACCCCTCTGCAGCTTCATTCCGACCAAGGAACGAACTTTACCGCTACAGTTTTTAAAGGACTATGTCAACTTCTCGGAATAGACAAAACCCAGACTACGCCTTTACACCCACAATCTGACGGCATGGTGGAGAGGTTCAATCGCACAATTTTGAACAACCTCTCGCTCCTGGTATCTAGGAATCAAGAGGACTGGGACAAGAAACTCCCCCTCTTCCTGCTGGCCTATAGGAGTGCCGTCCACGAGACTACCGGCTTCACACCTTCCCAGATGCTGTTCTGAAGAGATCTTCGTTTTCCCGCCGATCTAGAGTTCGGCCGCCCTCCAGATGCGCCTTCATCACCAGAAGAGTACGTGGTAAATCTTCGGGCACGGTTTGAAGACGTGCATCATTTTGCTCGGGAGCGGATCAACCTGAACACGGAGAGGATGAAGAATCGCTACGACACGAAAGCTACAGGACATGACTTCAACTTAGGTGACAAAGTTTGGCTATGGAATCCTACTCGACGGAAAGGCCTGTCTCCCAAGCAACAATCGCCGTGGGACGGTCCTTACACAGTCCTAAACCGGCTGAATGACGTCATCGTACGGATTCGTAAGTCACCAAACTCGAAGCCAAGAGTTGTATATTACGATCGGCTAGCGATCTACCGCGGTTGTAATTAGTTATTTGAATATCAGACCATGGTCACTATGGCGTAATTCCTCCTTTCTTTCAGCTCTCATTTCTTTCCTGTCTTTCTCTTCTCTTCCTCTTTCTTCAACTCTCTTTCACTCACTACTTACGCCATGTTTAGTGTAAATATTTGTTATATCGTTTTTTTATTAATGTGTATTTGTTTATTACATTTATTACTTACTAGCTGAAGTACCCGTTCTTCGCACGGGAATGAATGGACTTTTTGATATTACGATTTGTGGTGATTACTATTCATTGTAATAAACAGATATAGCAAAGTGGATATCGCGTTATATTGTGTCCAATAATCATGCATACCGAATTGCAAGGCAATCGTTTGTACGGTGTAGAAGGCCATGCGGCGTAGCGCAATCTAGTGGCGAGTTTTAGCAAAACGGATACGGCGAAAATATTTTTCGCATTCAGATATCGATGTATACGAATTTTCATGACTATCGGCTGGGCAGTCCTGAAGTTCATGTGTAGACGCGACATCTAGTGGCAAGTTATAGGAAAATGGATAGCGCCAAACTCTTCCCCGTGTTCAAATATCTATGTATACCTATTTTCATAGTGATTATTTGCACAGTCAAGAAGTGATACACTGCAGGGCCATCTAGTGGTTCAATAAAGTAATGATTTGCTACAGCGCCGTCAAGTGGCGAGTTATATAGCAAAATGGATAACGCCAAAATATTCTCATTGTTCAAATAGCTATGTATACTGATTTTCATAGCGACCGTGTTCAAATATCTATGTATACCAATTTTCATAACGATCATTTGCACAGTCAAGAAGTGATACACTGCAGGGCCATCTAGTGGTTAATTAAAGTAATGATTTGCTACAGCGCCGTCAAATGGCGAGTTATAGCAAAATGGATAACACCAAAATATTCTCATTGGTCAAATAGCTATGTATACTGATTTTCATAGCGACCGTTTGAATGGTCAAGAATTTGGCCTGCTGCAACGTCATCTAGTGGCGAGTTAAAATAATAATGCATTGCAGTGTCATCTAGTGGTGAGTAACATCAAAAGGAACGCAGTTAGAATATATTCTTCGTGCTCAAATGTGTAAGTATAAAAAATTTTATGCCGTTCGGTCGAACGGTATAGAAGTTGATGCGTTGCAGCGCCATTTAGCGGCAAGTTACAGCAAAATGGATAGTGAAAAATATTCTCCGTCTTCTAATATTCGCGTGTACCAAATTTCATCGAAATTGGTTGGACGATATTCGCATAGCAAACAGCTAAACGGAATAGAATTCGACGTTGTGCTGCGGCACCAAGTGGCAAGTTAAGGAAAACGGATAGCATAAAAACCTTCTCCATCATAAAAGACTTAGGTGAACCAAATTTCATGGTGCAACGGTGCTGGAATTTTACAACCTCATAAACACATACCAACATTCATTTTTATCTATAACCAGTGTTATTATATATACCAGTCTCAAATAAAATCCAGTTTCAAATCTAAGCCTCGCCAAAGTGCAAACATACGCCATTTTCAGGGATGAGATTGGCAAAAGAGCAAAAGAGCTGAAATCATACGAGAGCAAAAATTTGTACATGTGATATTTATATCTAATTAATGTGAAAGAAGTTTTAAGAGAAGAAAAACATTGGAACATGCTAGAAGATAAAAATATCACACAGTTAACTAATAACTACAATCAGGAATTCAGAGAAAAATGACAAAAAAGTGATTTCCTCTTTATTCACAAAAAGCTGAAATCAGCTAAAAAGCTGAAGAATCTCATCTCTGCATTTTGCAAGAGTTTTTTCAGGGAATCATTCGAAGCATTGGCTTAACAGCAATCAATATGGGAAATGGTTCGAACGCCAAAGAGTAAAGCACGCATTTATTTGAAAAGTGGAATCCCTTAATACAGCCGAATTTTTTAAAATTATCAAGTATAATGTGTTTTATTCATCGTTACTCCGATGTACTAAATGAGAAGATTTAAATTTTCTGAAATTTGGCGGAATTCCCCCAACTTAAATCAATGTACTCAATTGGCGAGAATTCTGAAGTTAGATCGCTTGAAAAGTTGATCGCTTTTTTCACTACCTTAATAACTGCATTATTTCTTCACGGATTATTAAAATTTAACGCTGTATTCTAATAAAACCTTTGCACTTGTTTTCAAAAATCTATTTCCTTAAGTTCTCAATGCGCCAAGCCGAAAACTGTGCAAACCGCTAGAACTCACTTACTCAAAATCGATATTTCAGCCACTTTATTTTTTCGCCAAACTAAAAAATTTTACACAGTAGCCTCGGAAATCTTCAATTCTTATTGTTTTGCGTATAAAACATTTCATTCCGGCTCTGATTTCCCATGCACACAATATTATAATTTAAAGAAAAAATAACCTTACGAATATGAGCTAAAAAAAAAATAAATCATTATTATTCTTTTATTTTTACTTTGAGAATTTAAAACATTTTATTCGGCAAAATCGCCACACATGGCAACCACGATCCTTATTTCACACTTTTTTCACTACAGGGGTTACAATTACGGAAAGCTTTTTGCGTGGAGAGCATAAAAAATCTCTGAAATTCCGGGAACGGGTGGACTTTCAAAGTGTTAAAGTGGATTACGATTTATTCTATATTATTTTACATATCTGTGCTAAATTTCAGGCCGATAAGTCCATTTTTGTGGATTTGTATACGAATCAAATCCACAAACAAACAAACAAACAGAATTTAATTTTTATTTATAAGATGTACAGTGAAGTGAAATAGTTAAAATCATTAAGGATTCATAGTTAAATATACTGGTAGTCCCAAAAAGGTGGTAACATGCTTTCTCTGTTAGAGATAAGTGAACATAGAAATATTTCACAATTAGAAAGATTTTATTTTATATCACATAAGACCATTAGTAGAAACCACGTAGCTGTATCTTTAAACTCTACTGAAATACTATGAACGAAAAAATTTGACTTAGGCCATTCTTTCATACCACGTCAAAGGCTGTTTCATCAGTAAAAACGAACAAACAAATTGACGGTGGAATTTCTTATGTCAAAAATACATTAATGTTTGTCAATTTATTTTATCACATGAATCTAAAGAAAGCATTATACATACAAATATCATATGAAATTTACTGTGTGGTCCGTGTGTTGCTTTTGACAATAGTGCTAGTTTTGTGCATTTTTTGTGATGTATCAAAAAAATACATTCCTCATTTGATAGATAGTCACCATTCACAGTGCTCAAAATTCAATGAATATAACTCCTTAAACTTCAGTTTTAATGATACAGGTATGCGGTTTACAATACAAATTTAAACAGTGTAACTTTTTGAAAATTACCAAGATAATTTTTCCTTAACATGCTCTTTTTTCTTACTTTATTTTGAACATTTTTTCAATTTACATTGCCCAGATTGAGATAATGCAGACGAACGCACGAACAGCGTTCGCAGAATTTTTTCAAAGTTTACAGACAGTTTTGATAATAAATCATGTTTATTTTGTTTTATTTTACAATATGATCAATCAATATTAATATAAGTTTAATTTAAAAGAAGTAGAAATGGATAAAATTATACTGTATTATTTTAAGCTTTTGTTAGTTAAAAATAACGTGGCCTTCGAGAAGAACTTTATAAGACGCAGAGAAAATCTCGTTATCTCTCCCCCACCCTTTCACGAAGCTCAAAAGTTTCGAAAAAACAGGAAAAAAGATAAGATTTTTTTTTTTCTGAAAAGTAGTCTTTTAAATAACTTTTACATAAAATTCTAAAATGAAAGTGATTTTTCTTCCCCAAGAAGCATAATTTTTGAGGTTAAAAAAAAGGGGGAGGGTTGGATGGAGGGGGGATATAAAGCGGGACCCGGCACTCTTATGTTTCATACAACTAAATCTCCAATCAGTGTTTTCCCAAAGTTTCAAAACTGGATGAAATTTTCCCCCATTTTAGGTTTTTGGACTAATTTGCCAGGACTACAAAGAAAATACTCAGCCGCAGGCAGATTTATTTATTTTTTTTTTCTTCCAAAGTTTAAAGTTCTAACTAACGGGGAAAAAATGAAATCACTCGAGAAAAAATATTTTGAA
>JAWZYV010017499.1:0-29457 GCA_038373885.1 Cheiracanthium punctorium
GCAATGCAGATGAAATTTGGGTTCATTTCGTAAATCTTCCACAAAATATATTTGATTAAATAGTCCCTTCAGAAAAATACAACTGAATAAAATAATTCTTCATGGCATTTTACTGTGCACTTTAATTTGTTTTGTAAATTATTTTAACAAGAAAAAAAAGTGACTGTTCAGAAAATGGTACAAAAATTCTCAAAAATTGACAGTGGAATTCACAAAAAAAATATGCTGTTTTTGCAAAAATGGAACACAAGAAAAAATTCTTGGTTTGACCAAGAATATCTATATAGATTGTAGTGACAAACTCAGAAGAGTTCACCAAAATTAAAGGCAAAACACTCAAAGTTAGATGCCAACTTCATAAAAGGAAATCACATTTGACTAATCAGTTTTGTTACATTTTTCAAAGCCAAATAATTTTGATTGACAATTTTTTAAATAATTATTAGATAGAACACAGAATTGATTTTAGTCAAATATGGGGAAGTGGATGAGATATATTCATAATAAAATATTTATAGGCGAATTTAATATTACTGTTTACAAACAGCAAAATTTTAATATATTTACACCATATCAAAACATTAGGCTTAGTCAGATGATACTATTTAAGCCTTATAATGGGAAAGAATCATGTCTCTCAATCTTTGAGAGATGAGTTTACAAAATGGAACAGGAACTGTTATTATCTTCCTGAGATTTAATGTTGATGGATTTAAATCTCAAGAAGAAATTTATTTTTTGAATAAAGTATCCATTATTTCAATAAATATTAATACACAAAAATAATATAGAAGTGTGTTACTCTTCATACCAGCATTACCCAAACTGTGGGATGTCAGTCATTTCTTGGTGAATCACAAAAATACCTTGAATATATATTTTATATGCAACTTTTCACAATTTGTGAAATGCATCACAATATATTTGGTTTCAAATAAGAGGGTTGTAATATATTCGGTTCATGAACAGTTCAGGTTCATGCACTACATTTGGTTTCTAAAAACTAAGTTACCATGTTTAAAGGTTTGGGAACCACAACTTTATACAGTAAAAATGTAATTCATCATTCATTGAATTAATGTAATTATGAAGTTTCATTGATAAAATTTAAGGTTCTTAAAGCATTTTTGGGATTCAGAATGAAAATAAAAAGGGGGTTTAAAATTTAATTTTCGAGATTCAGACCTTTTAGGTTTGTACAAAATTGAAACAGAATTTTACAAAACATACCTCCTGGTAAAAACTCCATTATCAAATAAAGATTCATGGCATCTTGAAAACTATAGTACATTTTCACAACCCATTGATGATCTGCCTCGACCAATACATCTCTTTCGGCTCTCACATGAGCTACCTATAAATATTTTTTAAATTATACTTTTAAAACTTGATGCATCAGAAACTATTAAAATAGAAATGTTAAAAAACACTAAAGCATAAACAAACCATTATACATAACACTTACAGAAAATAGCATAAATAATAAGAACACTAAAAAAAACTGATGTTAAATGGTTAAAACTAATAAAGAACTTCGTAAATAACACACACAAATATAAAATTAAACAGTACATCATTTTGGATAGCGCAAAGGGTTTATCCTTCTTTAGCTTTGAAAGTTCTTCCTTTTACACAAGCAGAAAATAAATGAGTGTATCTTTCACTTCCATCTTGAGTGGAAGTAACTTATACAGTTGAAGGGTAGACCTTTTATACCAATGGAAATAGTCCATACTAATTAATTTATACATGCTATTTATAATATTTTGATAGCATAAATTAACAGATCCCACTAGCTAGCATTAGCAGAGGATATCAAACTAATACTAAAGCTAACTTGTTAACTGGGAAATTGTGGCTCTTCCTACACCACCCTACTAATACCGTATACAGCAGTTAATTTTAATCAATTTATGATCTAAAGTAACTGTTTACAAAGTTGAAATCAAAATTCAGAAATGAACAATGTACAAGTAATACAAACAATTTTACAGCAATAAAGAAATACTTAAAGCATGGACATTACAAACTGAATTCAATATAAGAATCTCCAACTTCACAACATCAAAAAGTGATTTAAGATTAAAAATCTGATGTGGACAACACATGACTTCCTTGCATGTCTATTAAATCAAATATATTTTCGGCACACTTCATCTAAGCTTATTTTGTTTGAAAGAGATAAAATATCAGTAGTAGTAAGGTTTAGCAATTTCTAGCCAAATATTTCGATATCGCCAAGTTGATTTCAGTTTGAAAGATTTCCTTCTGACACTTTATTAGGCGATATTTCACCAAAAGCCAACAAGCTTGACATAGTTTGCGAGATTTTGGGGATAGCCAAAGTAGTCACTGACCACAGACTTTCAATGAATTGAATGCATCCATACACCTTAATGTATTTAAAGTCATTTGGCTGACCCTGTAAATAAATTCCCAGTCGATTGCAGTCAGAAAATATATTGAAAACAGTTAGATATTACAATATAGTTCTAAATACAAAAGTTCAAAATTCTACAGGTTAAAGTTGTAGAGTTTTACAAAATCTGAAATAATTTTTGGCACCAAATTTGGCAATATATTTCGCGAAACTCACCAAGGTCGACTCACAAGATCGCGAGATTTTAAGCATGGACCAAACAATGACTGACTATCGCCAAATTTTGCGATATTTTGCCAGAACTTGCCAAGAACGATGAAAAATGGTGATATTTTAGACATGGTCAAAATGATTGACTATCGCCAAATTTGGCGATATTTTGGTAAAACCCACCAAGGTCGACGACAAATGGTGAGATTTTGGGCATGGACCAAACAATGACTGTCTACAGTTGTGTTATATTGAACATGTCCATAGACATTAAACTATTGAAATTCTTTTCGTTGGTCCTGTAAATAAACTCTGCAGTAGATTGGAACCATGTGTTACAACAATCTTATATATGAAATTTCAACATTCTATAACTAATAGTCTTCGAGATTTGTGAGTTAAATACATACACACGTACACCAAAAGTCACCAAACTTGGTGACTTTTGGCATAGTTCTTGAGGGAGGCACGTGACCGTGATCTGATCATTACCTAACTTGTATGGTAGGACGGTATAGTGCTTGAAATGGATGAATCCCCCTGAAATTGCCATTGACCGTAATGTATTGGAAATCTTTTGAGTGTTCCTGTAGCAGAACTATAAATCATAAAGACACTTTTTTTAATGGAGAAATTTATTTTGTAACTCTTAACTGCATATATCACTTCTGAGTCGTTTGAAATAGCCCAATACCTCTAAAATGCACTTTAATGAATTTCGGCCTATAGAGCGTAAAGTATTTCAAATCTTTTGGGAGGTCCTGTAGATAAACTATCCAGTCGAATGGAATCGAAAGGGGAGGTGCACAACTAGATGTTACAACAATCCAAAATATAAAGTTTAAACTTCCTACACCTAATAGTTTTTGAGATATGCTAATTTAATGAATTTCAGCCCATAGAGGCCCATAATGTATTTCGAATCTTTTGGGCGGTCCTGTACATAAACTATTCATTCTATTGAGACCAAAAGGGGAGGTGCACAACTAGATGTTAGAACAATCCTAAATATAAAATTTCAACATTCTATGACCAATAGTATTTGAAATATGCGAGTTACATACATACATACATATGTACGTACAGACCACATGGAAAAACTGGTCAAAATAGACTCGCCACTGGTCAAAATGAGTTGCAGACACATTTATATGATGGTGCATGCTAGCTTATGATGAGATGTATCGAAAAAATGCTTTAAATTACATTTAGAGGTAGACAAAATCGCTTTTTTCATCAAAATTCGGCCCCTGAAATTTTTCGGGATCACATTACTTCCTTATACTCCGTACAAGGAAGTAAAAATAATCAGAAAAAAGGAGTAGGGATAAAATCAATTATTATATAAATGTTAAAAAAAGGAGGAAGAAATAAAAATTACAAATACAACCGAACCCTTGAATCGAACAAAGGTCAATAGCCTGGGATGTTACCGCAGTAACTCAATCTCCAATAGGTCAAGCAGCATTCTTCAAAAATAAGTGAAACATATAGTTTATATTTTCTGGCAAATTTGAATGCACATATTTCATGAATTATTAAAATGAGTAAAAGCATAGGCAAGTAAAATGTTCAGTTCTAATAATATAACACTTATGAAGAACAAAATATATTTATTCACACTTATCAGCAACTGAACTGTGAAATATAAAGTCAGCCCAAATAAGTTCATTTCACACACAACCATTTTGAGCATCCAATCAATCCCCTCATTAGAAAAATGGTGGATTCCATTCTTGAAATGACTATACTAGATATTGGGAACATAGCATGACAGTATGTAAGAAGTAAACAGTTGTTTAATATAAAGAAATAAGGTTAGCAAAACTAGAAATTGGGAATTGCATAATAGTTTTCCATTACATTATAGTATTCCATTAGCACATTATACTGGTGCTAAACTGCACCAGTTGTGAGAATCCTAACTAATATTATAAATGCGAAAGTGAGTTTGTTTGTTTGTTTGTTTATGACGCTTTCACGCCTAAACCTCTGAATCTATTAGGATGCATTTCGGTTTAGATATAGATGGGACCCTGCAGTTGGTTATAGGCTACTTAGAATTTTAGATTTTTAATTACTTTTTTAATTATTAATTAAAAACCGTTTTTACGTTGCCATGCTTGGCGAGTTTCGCCCGTATCATATGATTCAGGTTTTGAGCTAACAAGAATGCTATTACTTCAATAAAGAAGCACGTGCATCTGAAAAAAAATAAATAATACGAAAATTATGCCAGTTTTATGCCAAATATATCTATCTCTAATAATAAAAATGAATGTTCTCCAGACAAATCTACAGAAAGCAGAGCTTTGAAAATTTGAGCATGCCTGGACCCATGACTTCGGTAAAGTGTACCTGAGGCTCGGAAATTTTAATTACTTTTCTAACTATTAATTAAAAACCGTTTTATCGCCCGCACAAAATGATTTATGCTTTTGAAATAAAGCAGAAATTCTATTTGCAAAATCACATGCATTTGAAAAACATAAATAAGTATGGACATTATGTTGATTTTACGCCAAATTAAAAAGCATAAATAAAGAAAAGTGTACTCACGTATTATCCCGGCGGTCTGCCAAGACGAGCGATTTTTTGCCGAGATAAATGCCGTACACATGAAATTATTAATGGTTTTGAATACGATTGGCAACTCATTTGACGAAAAAACAGTTTGGCGGGAATGACCGCCGGGATAATAGGTAAGTACCAAGAAAAGTCCAGATGTGTTTCTTAAAGTTCGTAAATTTCCAAATCCTACAAATAATATAAATGTGTACGTTTATGTTTTTGACTGAATCGCACAAAAATGGTTGGAAAAATTTGTAATGAAGACAGCTTATGCCCTGGATTAACATACAGGCAACCTTTCAAGCATATAGCATAAATAATTCTTTTCCAAAGACATTCAAAATAATGCTAATGCATTGCGCTCTATGGAAATTTTGTAGCAACTAAACCGATTTTAAAACTTTCTTCACTGATTGAAAGTCCTAGGCCTATAGGGTCCTAGGTGTATATGGAGAATACCTCTGTGTGGAATTTTCTAAGGGATCCTAGCCCGTATTTTCGCGAGGTTTTTGAAAAAAACACGGAAAACTGCGAGCGGCTAGGTCGACAGGTGCGACCGGTGTTTGAACCTGGCACCTCCCGCCTTCCAGGTTTGAGAGCAGACCCTCTTAGACACTGGGGGGACCCTGAGTGTTATAGGCAACCTTTTATGCATATATCACAAATAGTTCTTTTACAAAGACACTCAAAATAATGCTAATGCATTGCGCTCTATGGAAATTTTGTAGCAACTAAACCGATTTGAAAACTTTCTTCACTGATTGAAAGTCCTAGGCCTATAGGGTCCTAGGTGTATATGGAGAATACCTCTGTGTGGAATTTTCTAAGGGATCCTAGCCCGTATTTTCGCGAGGTTTTTGAAAAAAACACAGAAAACTGCGAGCGGCTAGGTCGACAGGTGCGGCCGGTGTTTGAACCTGGCACCTCCCGCCTTCCAGGTTTGAGAGCAGACCCTCTTAGACACTGGGGGGACCCTGAGTGTTATAGGCAACCTTTTATGCATATATCACAAATAGTTCTTTTACAGGGATACTCATAAGAATTACATTACGCTCTATGTGTATCTCTGTAAGTACTGAACCGATTCCAAAACTTTTTTCACCGATAGTAAGCTACACTATTCTTGAGTATTATAGGCTAAAATTAATGCATGTAGTGCAAATAGTTCCTTTACAGGAACACTCAAAATAATTATAATACATTACGCTCTATGGGTATCTCTGTAACTATAGAACTGATTCTAAAACTTTTTCGCTAATAGAAAGCTGCACTATTCCTGATTAACATAGGCTAAAATTCATGCATATAGCATAAATATTTCTTTTACAAGAACACTCAAAACAGTTCGCAAATACTGTCGTAACTGTCTCTATTCGCCAAATGCCTGAAAAAAATCTAAATTTAGTAATTTTACATACTCTTATTTTAAATGAAGTATACTACCATGCATTATACTTCATTTAAAATAAGTAAAAAGCAAATAATATTTAAATGCAGTTTCTTTACTCGCAAACATACTTGTTTTTCACACATGCTTCGTTTCTCTCGGGACCTAATTCTAAAGCCGACGCGGACGAAGTCGCGGGTAGCCGCTAGTAAATTCATAAATGAAAATGATTAACATGTTAATATGTAAATGTATTTTTAACTAATACCTAAATTGGTAATACCGCTCTGATAATTACATACATATCTGGGACAATGACCACCAAAATCCAATTGCTAAGCATCTAAAATATATCATCAAGATGGTGGAAGAGAAATTTTGCCAAATTAAATATTCTAACTGATTATTAATTATATTCATAGAAAACATGTTAAGTTATCCTTTATTGTCACATAAATGCTTCACGGGCTTAACAAAATCATAGCTACAATCTTAGCACAATCCTAATATTGTCAAACAAGCTTTGTGGCAACTAGTATTTACATCACCTGGGACAAACCTTAATTAGGGCACCCCCCTCCAATAGAACAATACTGATTTTGGCACGGGCTCGTAGCTTAGCACTTGAAACAAATGACATATTAAGTTCCTACTTATGGCCCTGGCTGCTATAACAAATAAGAATTAATAATCATTAGTGATGCAAGCATTCTATTACGTCTATGCCACCTACTAATATCTCATGCATGATTATTAAAAGTTTTTACAAAAAGTTTTGAGTTTGTCACATTTTTTACAAACGTGGTGGTAACAGGGAAATTGTTCACTGCACTGAAAAAATAAGTTCAGGTATTCAAAATAACCTATATAAACAACTTACTTGCTCTTTTTCTAACATATCGGCTTTCCGTAGTATTTTCATAGCATATACATGACCAGTGTCCTTTTTCTGCACCAGCCTCACTTCACCAAATGCACCCCTTCCGATGACTTTTAGCGGTTCAAAATCTTCTACTCCAAGCCTCGATCTCTTTAATCGTAAAAATTCTGTTTCTTTTAATGCATGCTGATTCCGTTTTTCTTGTTTCTACATAAAGGTTAAATTTAATAAAAATTAAAAATAATTTAATAACACAGAAATATAATAACATGTTTTTAACATTATTAACAAGTTAAAGAATGTTCATGATTTAGCTTATATGTCTGTTCCACAAATGACACAACTGCTATAAATATGCTTTGATTGCCACTAAATTTATGTATGCTATTGACAGTTACTGTTAGCTGATACCTAATGTGGTACATTTTACTTTTATATAAGAATTCCAAAGTATCTTTTAAATGAGTTCTTAATATCATATTTAAAAAGAAAGAGCAAATATTTCTTAAAGCACTTTCCTTTTTACAGAAGTGTTAAGAAAAGAGTCTGCCCGTTCTAACTACAATATTTTTGGATCTCAAATTATATCATGAATTGGGAAACAAAACACAATATAATGATGAAAGGACTTTACCTTAGTACCTATGTTTTGAGAGTGGAGAACTAAAACTTTTATCATCAATTGAAACTACATGAAAATAAGATTGGTGAAATTTTTGAAGTCATTTTGAGTAAAAAATTATCTAAATTTGCATGGAGAAATGTTTAAATACAATGGTGTACAAGCAAATCAAAAGGTTTTCAATATCTAACACTTAAACATGGTTAAATAAATAAATACTAAAGATGTCCCAGGAAATATGAATGTGAGTCAAAATAATCAAAATTGAGTATGTGGAACATACTATGCAACAGATGCAGCATAGAAGTTACTCAGAAAACAGAGACAAAAATGCAATGAACAACTGTTTCCATCGAGTAACACTATCACTCACCAAAAATATAAATAAAAATTCATTTTTATTACAATTTTTAAATACAAATAATATTTACCAGATAAATATTTTATATTTACATAGAATATTTAAATAAATTCCTTTTTGCACTTGTAATGAATATGAAATTCACATAATTTTCTCATTTTTAATGAATAATGATTCAAACAATACCAAGAATTTCAAAATCAAGTTTTGAATCAAGTAGACTCAGTATTTATGTTTTTGTGCAAATTCACAAATTACTTTAGTAAGTGAACAACAACAAAATTTTAAAGAGCATTGTAAAAATAAATGGTTCTGAAGGATTTTGAAGGTCCTGTGCACACAGTTGTGTAACTGAATATTGAACCGATTTTGCCTCTTTAACACTGTAATATACTAACACAAAACTAAATTCAAAATTACAACGGAAAATAAAAGTTATGGAGGTCACCTGTTCTTCACTCAGCCCTTCTTCTTTCATAGTTTCTTCCAGTTTTTCATGTCTGGAAAATAACAAAAATTTAAGTTTATGCTATGAAAACTCTTCAGTTACAGTTTCAAATTACATTTTAATGGTGCTACACTGTTTCAGTTTAAACAAATAAAACATTAAAATAATAAAATAGATAAGAGAATACTGAACAAACAATATAGGGTAATGTTATTTATAAAAGGAATATATATCTTAAATGTATTTGTTTATATTTTGGTCTAATTCATTTTTCATTAAACAAATTTTTTAATATAATTTTTTTTAATTGAGGTTACTACACTAAAATTCAAAAATGCATTTTTCCATTAGCAGATCAAATATAAACTCATTTTTAAGTGTAAGACATATTATTTACTTCTTACCATAATTTATAGAATTAAAGCTTGTGTGTGTATCAATTGAGAAGTAATCAGGTGATTATCTTGAGCCACATAGGTGTGAGTGCCCTATAAGACAAGTTTTATTTCACGAGATAAAAAGTTTTAATTTTTGACTTGATATGAATCTGGATTTGGGATGTGAGCTGTCTATAAGTGAAAGTGTGAAGTTTAATTATTTATTAAGTAAAAGTTAAGTGAAGGAAAAATTTGCAACTGTGTGGCTTTGTCAACAAAGGTTTTGGATTTTCTCTTTTACAATGTATAGATATATTTTTATATGTATCTATAAAACAATGTTTATAATAAATATATAGAAATTGGAAGGTTTTATTTTGACCTTGTAAAGATTAATTACATTTCAGTCATGGACAAAGGGTGGAAATTTATTAGAGATACAAGTACTTTGAATAACAAACCTGGTTTATTGTACAAATTAAACTCCCATCAAGTTACCACTGTCTTTTAGTAAACTGACCAACATCAGAATTATTTCTATGATTTTTTAAATGAATCTTTATTAAAATATGACTACAATTAACAAAAGCTTATTAAAATAATCTTTTGTTAACAATAGTTAAAAAATAATCGTTTGTTAAATAATCTTTTAAACAATAATCTTCAGTTGTTCTTGAAAAACTACACACCTCTCAGGAGTTTTAACCCTCTCATCACCTTGAACCTCATATGAGGCTCCTACTTCAAATAGCAATATTTAGAGAGAAAACAATTGAATTTTGTATTTTTTTCTTTCAATGATATCAATATCATTAATTCATGTAGAAAGTATATGAGGCTCTTAACTAGATGCATAAATTGTGCCTAGATTGCCATACTAGTCAATTTAGATCATTTTTTGCAGTTTTTGCTTCATTGTTTCAGGAGAAAAATTAAGAAAATATTTATGCTGCTTTTTTACCGTTTTTTTTTCTTTTTAAGGTAATTATAGTTTTTTTTTTTTTCTTATTCCCCAAATTTACCTAATATGTGCATCCTTTTAAATTAATTTTAGCATAACAAAATGCTTCGAAAATGCAGAAATTAATATTAGAAAAATCTAATATTAATCAACATTAGAAAAAAAACATTTTTGCATGATTTATAATAGTATTTCAGATGCATTAAATGCTAGACAGATTTTTTTTATCTGATTTTTCATAATTCAGTGACGAGAGGGTTAAAAATATTAAAAACAAACCCATTAGGTTAAACACTTGGAAAAATTAATATTGCTTTTTCACAAACTGTACTATAATGTAAAATTTTATTAACATTAACCCTATTTGCCGCATGTAAATTTTAGAGAAAAAAAAATCTGATGTGGATTCAACATGATTCCCTTGTATGACTGTTAAATCAAATATATTTGGTGCACTTCATCTGAACTTTTTTTGATTGAAAGAGATAAAATACTGCAATAATATAGTATGGTTTAGTGATTGCTAGCCAGATATTTGAAATATTGCCAAGCTGGGTTCAATTTGAAAGATTTGTTTTGGGCACTTAATTGGGTGATATTTCGCTAAAAGCTGACAAGCTTGAGATAGTTAGCAAGATTTTGGTCATAGCCAAAATAGTGATTCATTACAGACTTTTAATGAATTGAAGGTATCCATAGACCTTAACGTGTTAAAAGTCTTTTGGGGGAATCCTGTAAATAAATAACTGAGTCAATTGCAATGGAAAAGAAATGCACAATTGTATGAGTTTTAAATACTATGTCTCAAAATTCTACGATAAACAGTTATAGAGCTATATGAAATATGTAATTATTTCTGGTGCCAAGTTTGGCTATATTTCGGCAAAACTTGCCAAGGTAGATGGCAAATGGAGAAATTTTGGGCATTGACCAAACAATGAATGACTACTGACATAATACATTGAAAATGTCCTTAGACATTAATATATTGAAATTCTTTTGTGCGGTCCTGTAAATTAACTCTCCAGTAGATTGGAACCAAAAATTCAGGTGCACAATGAGATGTTACAACAATATTATATGTAAAATTTCAACAATCTACGACTAACATTTTTTGAGAAATGCGAGTTACATTCATACGTACACCAAGGACATATTTAAGGAGGGGGTCCAGGGGTCTGGAAAGCTTAGCCCATGATTTTGATGGGAGAGATATGGAAGGGGTTAAGACTTTTTCCTATTTGTGTATCTTTTTTCTTTTAAGTTAACCGACTATAAAAAGTGCATAGTAGAACTACTGAGGAGATATTCTAATGTCTAGTCTCCAGCATAAGATTCTTTAAAAAGTTGTTTTCAAAAGTTTCATGATTTCTTAAATGAACAGAGTTGAAAAAGTAGAAGAAACTCATATATTCAAACACACAATAATAAAAATGATAAAATGAATTATCAGCTGCTGTATTTAGTGCTTCATTGAAGTTTTTCAAAACTCTCGCTTCAATTAAATTAATACACAGAACCTTTACCAAAAAATGAAAAAATAATAAATAAAAAATAAAATAAAATAACTAACCTGGTTTTTCTTTCTATATGCTGTGCAATTAAGTTTGAATAGTAATTTTCTAAATGGACTTTGGCTTTAATGGCTTTATCTAAGGTATGCCCACTAAACTGTATTTGCTCACCCTCTGTCGCAGCCATTTCCATGGGTTTTGATCTAGAGAAACAAAATCATATAAATACATTCACAAAAACATTGTTTAATAAATTATTTTGGTAAAATAAAATTAATTGAGAATATTTTATTCCTAATATGAAAAATTATGAACCAAAAGAAAGACAGGCATGATGTCATCATGATGAAGTTTGTAAAACAAAATTAAGTATCAAAAACCTTACTAAAAATAAAGTTTAAAATATTAAAATGCCTAAAATAATAAGTTAAAAATACTATGTAACCAATAATAAATATTCTGTTAGTATTTATATACTTACATGGGCCTTCTCATACAAAACATAATAAAATAAACTTTACGCCTGGAAGATTTTACAACCATGTTTGAAAATTTTCCTTGCAGCTGAACACCAATTTGGATAGAAAAGACTTACAGAAAGAAAAGAAAAATGTAGAAAGAGTATAAGCAAAGGGAGAGCTCTGTCAAAATGTCTTACAAAGAGTTTGGAGTAAAGATTTACTCAGTTTAACCTTTATGTCATGTTTAATACTTCTGACAATGAACTGATAAAAGTTTACTACATGGTAATACCAAGCTGGATAAAGCTGGACCGTTTGAGTACTGATAAAAAAAAAAAAATTAGCTCTTATCTTCCTAAAAGTTTTAGAGCTATAAAATGAGCATTTTAAAAAGATAAAAATTTGTACTAAATTGCCTATAACACTTTTTAGGAGATACTAAAACTATAGTTACTATATCCATAATGTACAACGTACATTATGGTTAGTTGCAAAACGTATATTGGTTAGTTGCAAAAATGTTTACAAGCTATTGGGCAAGACCTTATAAAACGGTGTCAATAGATTTAAAAAAAAAAAAAAAAACACCTTTTCAATAAGAGGAAAAATTTTCCACTTTCAAGGAAAATCATTTCACTTTAAACAGTTTTAATTAGTGTAAACAGAGTATAACATTCATCTGCATACTAGACCAACACTTTAAAACAGTAGATTATATCCCAGATAGAATCATAAAGCAAAATTTTGAGATTTCTGAAATTTAATAAAGATATGTATGTGATTCAAAGAAACTATTTTTAATCAATTCAAGACTTCAAAATCAATTTAAATAAAGTGATAATATAATTATAACTGGTAGTTATTAGCACATAGTAAATAAAATCAAATTCATGTAATTGAAATAATATTGTAAACCATGGAGTAAAGAAAAAGCAATAATAGTGCAAATAAATATAAAAATTAAAAATAATGAGTAGTATTATATAGCAATAATAGGTGAACATAAGCAATTTTTAGAAGTAGCTTATAAACAGGGCGCGAAATTAGCGGTCGTTAGTCGTATTTTGCAACTGTAATTTTTGTTTTGACGACAGAGAATTAAGAACCAGTCGTCATTTTTGACGCCTAACATTTTGCTCGACACAGGCGACTATTTTGGTATCGGCCGACTCCGGCGACTTTTTAAACAAAAATACCGCAATAAACGACTATTTTGTGAATTTTGGGGACTTTTTCATTGTCTACACAACTATTTTTCAAAATGTGCTGAAAAAATATAAATGTAAATTTCCGTGAAAAAAAACTTTTGCTTTCGTAAGCACCGCTTCATGGCAGAAAGAGAACGATCCTCTGCAGATCGTCTTCTGTAGTTGAAAAACACGCGGAAGACCACTTTCTTGTCTTTCGCGGATGTGTAGTCATTTAAATCGCCTTTTTTGTAATGTAAACAAATAGAGGAACTTAAAGAAATTTAGCCATAATTTTTTAACTCCATGCATTTTAATGAAGTTGATCGGAGGAGACTACTAGCTCGCGTTTGCCATATTGGATTCTTTCTGTAAATGTGTGTTTTAGTGGTAGCTCGGCTTGTATGGCACGGCGGTGTGGGAAGATGTGATGATAATACTTGATATCAATATTGATGAACGCGCGAGATCCTTTTAAATAAGGCAGTGTAAAAGTTATTTGGATTAGTTAAATTCATTAATTAAATATCTTGGATTTTATTTATAGTATTAAGTAATAATGAAATAACATCGGGGAAAAATAATTTGTAAAGTTAATGTTGCTTTCTTAAGCATTCTGAAACACAGTTTTATAAATGTTAATTTTTTATAAATGTAGTTTTCCAAACATCTTTTTTGAGAAGAAAAAAAAATCATGACCAAATGGGCTAAAAATAAAATTTAAAAAAAGGAAAGAAACACTTTATTGCAGTTTGACTTGATGAAAAATTTTTATTTATTTATTTTAAGACAGCTGAAATAATTTAATTTGGTGATTTTTTTTTTCAGTTGTTTTAAATGTTAGTCGGGAAGTTGGTGATATTCAGCCACGTGCTAAATCATCTAGGAGAAATTATTTATTCTTGCAGTTAGATAATATTCTCAAAAGTTTTGTGATGATAATATTCTCTAACAGATTATTACTACCTTACAATTTAAGTTATTATTACAGTATAAAAACAATATTATGTTAAAATGAATGTATTAAAATGAAAATTCTTTAATTCTTTACTTAGAATTTATTGTATCATTATTTTGTTTCTTTCAGTGTGCAATCTCTTTGTGAATATCTTTATTTTTCTCTTTTCACAACTGCTCTTTAAAAGTTTGCTGCATTCGATTATTTCTATTACAAAATCAATGGAGGAAATTAGACTTTGCAATTAACGGAATTGTTTATACGAATGAAATTTACACTTAATTTAATTAACTCTTTCACATGCATTCTTAACCCAATCTTATAGATAGCATCCATGGCCGGTCTTCCATAACTAGGCTTTTCATTAGCAACTAATTTTGCGCTGCAGATATTTTGAAAACCTGTAAACATTTTGAGCAATTTTATGTATTGAGCTTAAAAATTCTTTTTCGTTAGAAGGAAATTTGAATTTTAGTAAAAACAATGGACACTAAGTAAGTTTCCCATGCATCTCTTAGGAGAAGAAAAAAAGTCATTTCTAAAAATAAAGGTATAAAAAATGCAAGTTATATCAATAAATCTTTCTCCTTTATATTTTATTTAAATAATTTTCATTTAAAAAAATAAAACTATTGCATTTTGACTTGATTAAAACTGTCCTCTCCCCCCTTTTCTATCTTCATTTGCTGAATTTGTTTAGAAAAACAAAAAATTGGCTGTCCCATGATTACAGAAGTATTTGTTTTGTGAATAACATTTAAGGTTGAGAAACACAGTTACAAACATTAGTATTTAATTGGGTTTCCATTACCTTTAATAACCTCAAATCAAGGACATAGACAGGGACAAGGATATTGGAATATATACAAGATAGCCATTCATGATTTACTTTATTAAATTAATTTAAATTTTCATTAATGCCTGCCCAATTTTATATTTTATAAGGCTATTTTGTTTGAATCAAAATCATAAAAAATCTACAAGCTCTAATACTTTCTTTCATAACATCAGAGACAATAGCAGGATGTAAGAGTTTTTCTTTATCAATCCTTTTAAACCGAAAAAAAATTATATTTGATTTTTACAGGTGGAAATAAATATTTAAAAGAATAAGGAAGGAAGGAAAAAACATCAGCAGCATCCTGACCTCAAGGCTAAAGTACTTGATATGCAGGTTAAAAAGGTCATTTGCTGCAAAACCACGCCCATCCTTTCAAGAATACAAAAGCATGCCATGAACACATGTATGCTTTTTAACAAAAGAGAGCTTGCTTGAATTTAACAATAAGCACTGCATCAATTCACATACATAATAGAAAATAAACACGTAAATGGGCTCAAATAAAATGGATTTATGAAATGAAAAAACTGCACTTAGTCATAAGCTTATATGTTAAAAAAATTGTGAAACAGCTTTCTATAAAAATAAAGCAATCTGTAATATATTTATTATCTTCATAGAAAGTTAAAAATTAAATGAAACAGATAACATGCGTGCAGTTGTACTTAACTAATTACTTTTAAATACAACTGTACATATATTATCTGTTTAAATAACATAATGTGTACAAGGAAATTCATATTACTAAATGCATTATTAGTAGCATTATTGATTATTATTCACTCAGATAAAGCTTTCATGCATTTGGGAAATCAGCAAGACCCAATACACTGTCCAATGTCATAAATAACTATCAGAAAAATATTACACTTAATCAAATACCAATGCTACAAAAAGATGTACATAAGAAAAATCATGTTTAACACTTGCACACTTAACATAAATCAAGACTCATAATATACCAACACTGAAAACCAAGTTTTTATAATGGACTGAAGCTGGCTTCATTAAGCAGGTGCTTCAACAATCAGAAGTTTATAAAATTGTAACTTACAATTGCTTGTTATGTATGATAAATACACAGTAAGATGAGTACTATATTTGCTGTAGCATACTGCTTTCTTTCAATTTTTTTAAACTAAGACGATCACAGGATTCTGGTTTTAAAAAATTCTAATATGGACACCACCAGGGCCAGCCTAAGGGGGTGCAAATATATGCAAATATAGTTGGGCCTAAGGCCTTGACCTTAGTGGCCCCACACCTGAGCTTTTCTTTTTTGGGGGGTTATCACATAAGGCATAGCTTGTTAGATGGCTGCAATATACCCCGAAAAAAGCAGAGAAATAAACATATGTATTAGCAGTGCTAGTAATAACTTTCATAAAACATGATAGAAAAGAGGCCCCGCTCTTCCGGTTTGCCTGGGGCCCCGCACGCCCCTTGGACCAGCCCTGTACACATAACTTTCTAATACTTCAATTAAATTATGTAAATTTTAATGTACTTCATTTAAACTTATTTCACTTGAAATCAAGACACAATACTTCAGTAATTTTAAGGTTTGGGGATTTCTTGGCAAATAGATACAAAGGATATGTACTTCAGCAGTGTTGAGCTACAATTAGCTCACTATAATTCTAAGCTACAGTTTTAGTTGTCTAAGCTGTTCAGTTAGTCTAAGCTACAATTTTAGAAACTTATTTTTGATAGTTAACATGAACCTTCCATTTTTAATGGGGTGAGGATACATTTAAATCATTTCATCAAAATCTACAGCTAGAAATGAAAATGCTTTTAATTACTGATTATTTAAAACTGAAGAACGCATTATTAATGGAGAAACTATTGTTTCTAGAAGTTTTCAGTTTTCGATTATTACAAGAGCAGAAATAACCAGTGTTTTATTTAAAAAATCTTCACTTTCAATTACAAGACTTCCAAAATTATTATAATTTTATTTTTGTTTTTAATTATTTAACAACATGGTACAAAAGATAAGATTGTTTTAAAACACATTTTATTAACATTCTCTGCAACATAACCATTTTAGTATTTTGTAGAAACCTTTCAGGCTCGATACAATGTGGCACTCGTTCAATGTTCTTCTTTGCAAGCTGTAAGATTTCTTGATCATGATAATACACTTTAATAAGTATCAAAAAGCTAATGCTTGTCCATTATCAATAGTGCGAGATTTGTAGATTGCATAAAAGAAATAGCCTGAAACTTAGTCTGTATTTTACTGGGGTTCCACAAAATAAAATTATTCTGTATTCAATAAAAAGGTATTTTAAAACTACTAAATAAATGGCTAAAAACTGTAATTCACAAACACGAAATATGTACTTCAGGATTCTAATACTGAAATACCAAGCAACATTCATCAATAGATTATTATAATAATTTGTTTAGAACTAAATGTTACACTAGTCACACGATGGAATGACCAAGTTTTTTGCCTTATATAAACATTAGCATACTTGCCAACCTGGGAAAATCAACATTAGTGACATTGTATGCAAAATTGTGTATTATCTCAGTAAAATTCCACCTCAGATCAGTAAAACTATTTGTTACTATTAACTTGTACTCTTGTAACTACTTGGTAAAACTTTTGTTTTTCTTTCTTTAGCTTTCAACTAAAAAAAAAAAAAAAAAAAAAAAAATTATCACTTTCATTCATATCTGAACCTGCTCTACTCAAAAAAGATTTTTTTCTTTACTGGCTTTCTTAAAGAGGGGGAGGTTTAAAAAAATTAAACTTAAATTAAAAATAAGAATCAATTTTTATTCTTACAGTATTGGAGCTTTAAATGAAGGAGTACAAAAGAAAAAAATCTCTACAGTCAAGAGGAATGGAACAACCCCCCCCCCCCCAACAAAAAAAGAGAATGTTGAAAATCTCCAAAATCTTTGTAAAATTACTCATCATAAATAAATCAGTAAATTGACACCGAAATTTTATGGATAACCCGTAAAAGCTGGCAGGTATGCATTAGTTAAATCCAGATGACTAAAGTAATATAAAGTTTTAAAACTTTACCTTCTCACACTGGCTTAATCGTGTCATTTAATCTTTAATACACTATACTCAAACAATCCAAAAAATCAACAAAAATTTAATAATATATATACAGCAAGCTCATACCAAAGCACAGAATTAAAAAAAGTAAATCAGCACAGATTTTTGTTTAGTGTGAATACCAAATCCCCGTGTTATATATTAATCAAATATTTTAGCCAAAAGAAAAAGGTGAAAATTAAAAAGTAAGGCAGTAATATAAAAGAGGAAACCAAAGCCAGTGATGATCAATAAAGCAGTGCAGTTAAGAAGCTAGTCATGCTGTTAGCAGATTGCATATGTAGCTGAGACTTCACACAGCATTTTAGCAAATGAAATTATAGGTACCTGTTATTTTCTCGGCTCTCTTTAAAAAATAAAACGCCCATACACCTGCATGGTTACCTATAGATGTGTGATTAATAATTTTTTATAAAAAGAAATATTCAGTTTAATACATAATATAAACATATACAGGAAAACACTGAAAATGTGGCAATCTCGTGAAACTTAACAAGAGTAACAACTAGCCAACAGCCAAGTTTATAAAAGCTCAGTATACATATCTAGCGATAAGAATTGCCATATTTTGCATGCTTTCCCAGCATTCTACATACATTTTTCATTGTGTAATAAAGTATAATTAAAGCATGCTGTCAATTTGTTTATTATTATTTTGATTAGTAATAATTATTTTTAGTAATTCATTTAAAACAATAATTACACAATTTTTTTTTACTTTTTAAGTGATTGAACTACAACATGATTAAACTATTTATTTACCCTTTTTTCATAATTTATTAGTTTTACGATTTCACACAAGCATCAAAGTTTTATAATTTAGTATGTTTCACTAAATTGCGAAACTTTTAATACTTGTGTGGATCAGGAAACAAATGAAATGTTTTTAATAGTAGTTTAGTCAAAGAAAAAAAGAAAATTACTAAGTGTGTTAAATGAACAACAACAAAAAAAAAAACATTTTCACAATGTACTTCAGTTCTACCCTATTAATTTGTACCTCTAAGACAAAAAATAGTTATAAATTGGACCTTCATTAATATATTCTCAAATAACATGAGCCAACTTCTTTAGCATACATTTTTTGAGAATGCAGGGATGACCAACAATGAAATAAAACTTTATTAACATTTTTTCATACCTGCCAACCTGGAAAAATTAACATCAGAAAATTTTGTGCTCATTTCAGTAAATTTCCATCTCACATCAGTAAAGGGGTCTTTTATGCTCCTGTTTGGGACAGTATAATGATGTTTGGTCTAAGATAGGGATGCACGACCTTTGTAAGAGAAGGACCCTCACAGAAGTGACTGAACTGCCAAGGCTATACTACCAATTTACTTTGAAAAGTGAAACAGCTTCCATATAGACCCATGTCAGTAATTTATCGTTGCAGAAATGCTTGTTTTGAAACCAGAATTTTTGTAAGAGACAAAATGGTTAAATAAAAATAACATAAGAATAAAGAAAAAAATAAAGATGCCCTCAGAGAAAAGCCACACATACATAAATTTACTAGCAGTAATTTTTATAAGTGTAGCAACAAACAGTAAAATTTTAATAAATTCATAACAAAAAGCATTCAAACACACACACACACACAAAAAAAAAAAAAAAAAATCTGACCATGCAAAAGCAATACAAAAGGAACATCTGTAGTTTCACCCTTTTTCTTTTTACGTTTTTACGTTAAATAATTTATCCATTAGAAGTTATTAAATATATAATTTATCTTGATTAAATAGCATTCATTACATAATTTTAAAAATAATTCAAAGCAAGCTGAAATTTGACGACCACGCAAAATGTAGACAGAGTAGTGCAAAAGTAAAATGAACAACAAAAAAAATTATAAGTATTAGTGTGACGGTTGAAACGGAATTTTACTAATAATATTTGGAACATTTGGTTTAAAGTTAGTTGTTGATATTTTCAAGAAAGATTGCAAGTGTTGGTCTGTCAATTTACTTTTTAATTTTGACTTATTTGAATTTAAAAGAGAAAATGTTTCATCACATGGACAGCATGCATTATTTTTTAAGTGACAGAACTCACCAGGTAGAGTTTTATAAAGTCGATAAGTTCTAAATCACGGAATCTAGCCTTGAATAAGTCTGAAGTTAGCAAATCAATGAGTTCTAACTGAACATTTTCAGGAGCTTCCTCAACTGGAACAGAAAATGGGTCACCAAACAATTTAAATTTAACCTTTTGCATCTCAAAATCTGCGAATCGCTTTTCAAATGAGTCAGGTAGCACTTTTATTTGTTCCAAATAATCCATTTGTTAGTCAAGAAAGTTTTCCTTCAGTTTTTGGTAAGGAAAGTTTATGAAATTTTGACATCGTATCTGCTCCAAGAATAGCTGGAGATTCAGTTTGAAAGCAGATTGGCCAGTTGGTTAATTATTTGATTTTTTCCCCATCAATTTTTTGTTCAGGTCATTCAGATGAGCAATCAGCATTTCCAGTCGAGGAAATTTTACTCAGTATACAAACTCATACTGAGCCAGTGCACCTGACTGAAAACAGCAGTGCTCCAAGGGAAAGACCAGTGATGCATAAGTGAAGAGAAAAGCCAAAAGAAGCAAAGACATGCTCGAGTAGTATTTCTTGGCATTTTTAAAGGAATTTATAAAGTTTGAACAGTGTTGCTGAATTACAGAAAAAGTTGCAGTTAAAAGTTACTGTCAATATTTTGGCAATAATAGAATGGGTTATTAGTTATTGTGGTTAAGACAAAGCTACACGAGGACTGTCTGCCTAAGGGGAAATATGCCTTGGATGGAGGACTTTTTAAGGGGTTCTAATGCATATTTATGTTACATCTCAAGAAAGCCTCTCCATACTCCAGATCATTAGATTGACAGTCACGAATAGAATAAAATTAATCAAACATCCATTTTAAATATTTTTTAAACCTGCTGTGCAATTCTTAGAGGAAAATATTTCTAAATTTTGTCTATAGACGGAAGTGAAAAAGTGAAGGAGCAATCTCAGTTATGAAAGCTGAAAGCTTTGAAAATATATACATTTAAATCCAGCATAATTTTAAAACTAGCTTAGAGGTAAAACTTATTTTCTAATAAAATAGTAAGCAGTTCAAACTTTAATGTTTGTTCATTCAAATTTTAATTTATGTTCAAACGTTTCATTGAAATCAATAAGTAATAAATATATATGTACGGGTCTATTTTACACACAGTGCCTTTTTTTTTTTTTTTTTGGTTATTGTTGACCTTTTGACTATTTATTCATTATAATAAACTATTTTGAAACAAACTAACAAAGATTGTTCACAGGTTGAAACAATACTGTTTTACAGATATTTTTTAACACCTCTACAAACCTGTTTCATGCATTAAAATGGAAAACAATCTTTACAAATTTAATTATGCGTATTTTCATGCTCTGTATTTTTTTATAAATTTAACATATATTTATTGTTTTAACTGAGAAGCATATCTAAACAATTAGAAAAGAATTGTGTCACTCCCAGGGCTGCCACCACTTATCAGTATTGAAAATAGTTGCTTTAGTAGCCTCATGCATAAGAAATAGCATCCAAAATATAGCATGCTAATACTGTTAATTCACAAGCACATGGGATAAAAATGTTTTTTATGACAGAGGGTCATTGGAAGTGCAGATACAGGGAGTTTCTAGCATTATCTATCCTTTCTACCTACATGATTGGCAGTCTTTTTCAAAAACACAGGGCAAATTAAAAAATATTTCTCATTAGCTAGATCCGTGTAGCCTAGAACATACCATAAAGCATTGACTCAGCAATTTCTCAAATTCCCAGGGTGTAAAATAAAGTGTGAACAACATTTTTGATAATTTTTGCCAAATAGTGTGCAAGTGGCATTTTAAATGACATATACTAAATAGTACATGAACAGCATTTTTAATACTTCTCATAAAACAAACACATGAAACACTTTTTGTAGATAGTATAAAAATATTTTATTTACCATACTTATAAACAAGAATAATAAAATTTAGTCATTTTCATTGAAAAAAATACTAGACACAAAATTCTCGTACTTTTAAACACATTAGGAAATGAAAAAAGAAAAAAGCAATTTTGTAATGCATAAGAAAATGCTGTAAAACTACACCTAAAAAGGAAATGGGGGGGAGGGGGGAGATAAACATGTTAAGTTTATTCTTTGCTTACATTCATTAATGTTTTTCCCCCTATTCAAAACATCCTTTGTCTCATTATTATTTTTTGTTATTCATTATTATTTTTTTTTTTAATCATTTCCATCCATATTTGGTCTGCCCTCTTCAATGAAATTTTTTTCTTTGCTATTTTACAGTAAAAAGGTGGTTAAAAAATAATTTAAATTTTACTCTTATGGCATTGGAGATTGAAATAAAAATACATTAAAAAAATAATAATAAATTCTTCTTCTCGAGACGGATGGGGAAAGATTGAAATTGGGATGCTGGTATGGGGATGCTCAACGAAATTTTAATTTTAATGAACAAGCATCTGAATTAGTTGATCCTGGTGGGGAGAGGGGGAGAGAGCAAAAAATTCAGTAATCAAATTAACAAAACTGCAGAATTCCGTGAGAAAACTCATGAATGATAAATTTAGACATTATTTCTTAACACAAAATACGGGCGTAGTGATTTTATTAAAAATTTTTTAAACTTCAAAATTTGTTAAAAAGTGGAAAAAAAGGGGGGGGGATTTTCCATAAAATTATAAAAAAGCATAAGTTGAGTGTAAAAGTTGGCAAGTACCCATCGATATATGTAAGGTACATATCGATTGTCAAACGAATCAATACCTTTATTCTGCAACAGCTACTCGCAATTGTTTTCAAACCTTGCAATCTAAAAATATCCTTTATAAAATTGTTCTGTGATCAAAAAAGTCACATTTTTTCCATTAAATAGTCGCTTTTAGGCTTTTTTTAAAGAAAATAGTAGCAAATAGTTGCCTTTTAGTCAGAGTTGGCAGCCCTGCATACTGCACGTCAGAGGAAGAGCCTGAAATTACTGAAGAGACTGGAATGTTTGTTTGCTGTTTTAATTTCAATGATGCTATTTAGTTGTGGAAAATGCATAAAAGGACTTTTTACTTTAACATTAAACTACTTTTTTTCTTTTTAAACCATTTAACTTTGACTTAGCTTTTTTCCTTCATTGGTAACTTTCATATCTGGCTTTATTTTTTATTCTTTAAGCCTCTAATTTTACTCCTCTAAAATTTAAAATTACTCCTTCAAAGTAAATTGAGGAGTATTTTCACTGCTTGAAAACATTCATAGCAATATCTCTGCTGTTTTAATTACATTTTGAATATCAATACAATCGCGATGCAAATAGTGTTTCAGATCTTATCACTATACAAGTAAAACTTTGAAAGGTACCATTTTTTTTAAAAATGAATCGATTTTCTTTAATGCAACTAATACGACTTTTTGTTTTTTGCATTAACGGTGTAGTTCAAAAAAATCATGTGGTTTTGGTACATGAGTACAAATAAGCTAATTAAGTCATGCACTTCAAAATTTTTAGAATGTCTCTTCACAAGCTGTTCTATACATCGTAATAAATGATAAATCTGTATCAGTTGCGAAACTTTCAGTAAAAAATTCTCAAAAATCGAAAATTTAGCAGGATGTGTGACTCTTTGAATATTTTTGATATGCAATTCCATGTTGAAGAATTTTTTACAAAAGTTCTATAAAAGGCACCTTGGTTTCATTTAATATGATTGGTAATAGACCTCAGGAAGAATAATCCTGAAATTTCTCGAACCTCTGGCGCAATTAGTTTATTTTAATTTCTGTACCTAGACTGTGGGGGAGATTTTGTTTCTTCGAATACAGCCTTAAAATATGCCTGAATAAAATAAACTGGGATCTCAGCAGAAAATTTAGCTTATTTTCAATTAAAATAATTCAAAATTTTTATATGTAAAAATACATGTATTTTGTATTGAGGAGTCAAACGAGAAATTTTTTTCCAGGGTCACATTTTTGTGAATTTTCATATCAATATTGTAAAAGTTTCTTTTTTTCTTACAATAATTTACAAAACAAACTAAAATACTCAATAAAATGCCAATAAAGGGTTATAATAAATTGTATTTTTGTGGAGAGGCTGTTTTAATTGATTATAATTTTGTGAAGGGGCCATTTTAATCTATTGCAATTTTGTGAAGGTGCCGTTTTAATCTAATGCAATTCTGTGAAAGGGCAGCAAAACGGACCCAATTCTCATCTGCATCGACCCCTGGAAAGTGAATATTCAGACGTTGAACTGTGTTTGTAAGTCTACTTGTTAACTTTTAAAGAATTCAATAGTCATAAGAAAGAATTTATGAAAAAGCCAACAACAGCAAGTGATGTACCAGTAGCACAAATAGTCATTGAAGCTTTTATATGTAACTGTTATGGGTTTATGACATTAACAAGAATATCATTCTAGTACTCTATTTACGTGTGTATAACGCACACTTTTTTTTTTTAATTTAAGGCAAAAAATCCGAGTGTGTGCTATACATGGAATATTTTTTTACTGATGCATGCAACCCACGATCAAGTATGAATCAAGTATTTATTCTCAGAGTAAATAATAAAACTGGAAATATTTTTCTCAATAAAAGTACTACAACATATAGGGATGGATGCAAGATGAGACTGAAATTCAGGCATGAAAATCTTCCACTTTTCGGCGGATTTCCGCTTTTTTTGGAAGACCTCTGCTTTCCGAAAATGTTTTAAAACCTTTCCTCTTTTTCAAAAAAAGAAAAAAAACAGTGATTACCGAACCTAAAGCAAAACAAAGTGGACATAGAGTAACAAGAGGACGATAATGCGCGCCTGGGATGTACGTTTTCACTGCATCTCGCACTGCGCCTAGACTAAAGTCAGCTAGAGTGCAAATGTTACTGATTTCGAATATATTAGAAAACGTGGATTGAAAACAAAATGTTTGTGGTCATTTTCGGATCCAAAAATTTGCTTGGTTTTGGAAAAATCGTCGGCCGAACGAGAACTTCCAGACATTTTATGAATGCTAAACTAGAATTTTTGTTTAAATAAAGCAAACTGACGGTCTACAAGACAAATAAAACTTGTATAAAAGTGCAGCTTTTAGTAATGGTATTTAAAATATAAATCTTGTCGTATCTTTAGGTCTTCAACATGCAAAGGAAGTAAAATAATTTATGGTAGTTTTTAATATACTTTTCTTAAATAAAAAATTATTATTAATAATTCCAATAAATAAATACTGCGATATTTATAGCTATTAAAACGTACAACGTCTGTAATTTTATGCTGAATAAAAGAATAATGCTTTTTTAAAATGTGAGTTAATGTTAAGAAATCCGTAAGAAAAAAAAATCAAAATTTTCAGTTTTTTTTTTTTTGGCATTTTCTTTTTTAAACAGTTATGCGGATTTTACTAAAAATATGTACCGTAACTTCGTGAAAAGTTAACTAATGGTAAGACCACAGACGGATTAAAGGGAGTTAAGGGGGGGGGGGGGAGCGATACTCCTCCGCTACAGGAAAAAGAAATTCTATTTTACTTCCATAAACTAGACAAATTTCAACTAACCACCATAAAATTGCATTAATCTGTCCTTAGGCAGAAGACGTATGGCCTCCCTAAATAAAATAAAAGATTACTTTTGATTAATCATTTATAAAATGTACATGAACCAAGCAAAAAAAAAATAAGAAAGAAAGAAAAGAAAAGATCATTACTAATTCTCATGGGTCAATCCACTAATACTTAATTTTAAAACACATTCAATTGTACTTTCTCGCTGGTTGAAAGGTAACGAGAAATATGAATTTAAAATGCTCTTTATTAAAAATTCGCGTTCGCAATTGGAAAAAAAAGAAAGAAATTGAGGCGACACAAAGTCATGGTTTTAACGTCTCAGCAGAATTCGCTCCGCCAGTGAAGACAAAACAATAACAACCTTCTCGATGTTGACGCGCGTCGGTACTCTCAGTTTGTGAAGGGCCCGTTTCCCCCCGTATTACATATATTATTATTTTTTTGTTTTTAAGCACATTCAAATTGTGGTTCTGCAATATCAGACGGAAATTTTTCTAAAATGGTTTCAGGAAGCTTGTCCGCACCTGTAACTACGTCGATGCTTTAAATGACATAATGGGGGGGGGGGGAATTCCAATGCTCCCTGCATGCCGACGTGCCGTCACTTCAAGTGCATCTATGTGCAGGGATGTTAACTCCAACATTCGATTTGGGAGCACCCCGGGAGCAGAAAAAATTTCATTTGGGAGCACCTCGGGAGCAGAAAAATTCTAGTTGGGAGCAGAAAATTTCCATTTGGGAGCACAAAAAACTTTGCTTCCGCGAGAAAAACTAAGATTTGGGATCAGAATTAACATGATTTTGGAGCATAAAATTGAAGATTTCTCACTGTGTTGACTCTAGAAAAAAGGCCTGCCAGGGGGGAAATTTCAAAAAGGGCACCCTGTTCTCAAAAAGGGCACTTTGGAGTTCCACGAGAATGTACAGGTAGATAACATATCTAGAAACTGGTTTGAAACTATCTGATCCCCGAAAATTTAACATGTAGAGTTGTAATATGTGTTCTGACTTACAATGCATAGTTAGATTTTTTCCAGTTTGTCTTTAGTTTCCCCCCTCCCCCTTCTTTTGGAAAATATCCTGTAGAAGTAAGTGTAAGTGAAATAGGAAAAATGATTTGTTGATAATATTTTGCTCTAAACATGACATAAATATGTGAATTAAATCTGTACATAACTAGATGTTTTTGATTAAAAAAAAAAGAAGTTTTAATCTAAGTAATTTTGAATTTTCTGCTTAATTTTTTTTTCCTCAAAATTATGTGATGTAGATGTTTATTATTTATAAGAATAGTATATTTATTGAAGAAGGTTTCGGAATTTTTTAGCCAGACATGATTTGTTCGGCAGTAGGGGAAGGCAGAGGGACTGTTAATTTTTGTTCCTCAATTTTATCACACTATCACTACTGGACCACAATTACTGGATCACATTCATATATGATATTTCACCTATATTGGTACAAACTTTTAAACAGAAAAGGACTGTCAGTGTAAGTGGATTAGGATAGATGTGTTTAGCATGTAATAAAAATAATAAAATTTCTGCAGTGCAGGATGTATAAAATTTAATAATATAAATCAGAATTTTATTTAAATTCTTTTGTTCGCAATAATTATTGAATGATTACCAAGTAAAGATTTTTAAAGACGAACTCTGGAATAATGATTGTTTGATAATTAGCAACTACTTATTATATCAAACGTACCTACCGATATTTGAGGATTGACAGATAGAATCGCAAATTTTTAAATAACTTAAGAAAATTTTGATTTTCCCAACCGTATTTTCTTCCCCCAACTCCTAAGTGAAATGCCCAGGTAGTTCTGCCGGGCCGATCGGGCTTCTCATTGAGTCAGAAAAAACAAAACATACTAGAGAGACCCCTTTTCGGGTTACTCGGCTCGTGCAAATGCAAAGACAATGAAAAAGGCAGTAACAGTATTTCGATCTGAAAGAATAGAGTATTTGAAAAAGGCATTTGTGGGAAAGATCCGATTTTATAGACGGTTTTCGTGAAAGGGCCGCAAGCAGGAGGGCGTATAAAGATGAGAAATAGGGCCGCCGGGCACTAAAAAGACTATAAAAGGGCCGCCGGGCGCTGCGCCCTGCAAAATCAATCTAGAGTCAACACTTACAATAAATGCAGATACGAAAAGCAAAGTTTGCAAGCGTGGCAAAAAATTAACAAAGAGTCAAAATGACGTATTCGGCGCAGCTCGGCGCAAAAATCGGCTAAAAGCGCAGTTCGGCGCAAGATTTGCGTTTCGGAGCAGCTCGGCGCAGAATTAACATCCCTGTATGTGCTTTATTTTCTACAGAAATAAATTTGTTAGCATCGACTTCACTGGAGCTTGCGCGCTAACTACAGATCAAAAAGCAAGATCAATATACTAAATTTTTTTGCAAACGAAATTTATTTCAGCCAGATAGTCCGTGTCCTGGAAAAAAATCCCTTTTTGACATACATAGTCCGTGGACTATACTAGCGAAATTATGGTAACTAACTATCCCCGATCTCCGGGTTCCATATTTGCCAACTGAACTTCAATCTATTTGCAGCCTTTTGGTAAATGAATAATTTTAAAAACAAGATGTAAAACAGAGTTTTTAATACTCTATTGTTAAATTAAAATTTAAGGCATTTTAGTAACTCAACAGAAAAGTATTATTTTCCCCATAATATGTTTATTGATTTCTAAAACATTTTCACTTCAATTTTAAAATCAGGAAAATCGCTATTTCGTTTTATTCTCATGTGCAGGTTTATCTTTGGTAATTATTTTTACAGTTAATTTTAAAAAGCATAATCTTGTGAGTTGGTATTTTGCAGCTAATATAGGAAGGAGCAGAACATATGTCCCTGTCATAAGTTCCACTTCTGTGTGCTGATGTGCTGCAAGACTGCTAAGATTCTAAAATTTTACCTGAGAAAATATTTAGACATTTATTAAAGAATTATTCTTTTTCCAATAAAACAAGAAAACTTCACTTTTATTCTATCATTTGAATGCTTATTTTAGAAAATGCCAATGCCATATGTATAATTTTTCATTCCATTTCTGATCAAAATTTAAAAAAAAAAAATGATAGGTCTTAAAAATAATTTTTTTTTTTTTGAGAATCAATTTTTTATTTTATTTTCATATCAAAAGAATAATCTGAAATTTGGATGTGAGACTTATGATTTGTTTTGATCTAGGATTTTACGATATTGTTTAAGATAATTATTTTAAATAATTATAGCCTGTTTTCTTTTAATAAATATTGTATATCTAAAACTGATTATTAAACATTTACAGTGCATAATTATTTTCTTCAGGATCACAGTCAATTTGTTTGTGGTTGAAATTTAAATGGTAGAAAGTGTTTAGTACACCATTTAGTTTAACAGTGGTTGAATTTAAGCTCACACATTATTCCCCAGTTCCTTGTTTTTGCATTATCAACAGGCGCGTACCCGGGAAAATTTTTCGGGGGGAGATATGAACTTATATGTGTATAAATAGATGGAATTTCATCACTAATGCAAACATTTCTTGGGGGGATATATCCCAATATCCCCCCCCCCCTGGCTACGCCCCTGATTATCAACCTTGTTATATATGCCTGAAA
>JAWZYV010017500.1:0-34728 GCA_038373885.1 Cheiracanthium punctorium
TTAAAACGAAGTTATTGCATTTTTTATTTCATTCAATTGGAGCGGGGGGTGATGAGTGATCCATTTCCGCTCTTGTTTCTTCTAATTTAGTTTGATGAACCGAATATTATTTCTGTCATACTTTTAAACATTACAAATTTTGAGCTTGTTTGTAGCTGTGTGGTGAGGTTTCTTCATTGTTCCACTAGTTATCATAAGATAATGGCAAGAACAAGCTAAAGAAAAAAAATATATTAATTTATCCTTTAATAAACCGTTTTTTCTTTCATATGCGTGTATGAAAAGTAGAACAATTAGAGCGACCAAATATATTATCTGTATATGTATATAGGTAATTTATTTTAAAAATATGCATATTTAACAAATCCCCCCCCCTCCTCCTTTGAAGTATGACTTCGGTATGATAAGAAAAATAAATAAATAAATAAAATAAAAAAGAAGCCAACTTTCCCCCCTCCCTATAAATTCTAGCTACAGGTTAACAGGGGTGCAGAAAATGTTTTTACTAGTAACATTTCCCCCAGTCCATATGAAAATTTAACCAAAATTTACGGTATGTTACAGGCATAAATTCTGTCTTACCATAGATATAAAAAAAGATTTGAAATGTACTCTCTCAAAATGGTTGAGCGAAAAACACCCAGACTGACAGATTTTTTCTTTTTTCTTGCGTAACGAAGTTGCTCTTCTCAGTCTGAGCGAAATGTTTTCTTTCCGCGGAGTGAAAAATTCAGATCGAACGACGCTGCTTTTAGAATGAAATGCCTTCATTCAATTTTGACTCTTTCATCATTAAATGGAGCGATTCCTCTCTGAAACGCTCATTTATAGACTTTTGCCAAATAGCGACTTTTGCCAAATTTTGCGATAAAAAGATTAGTATTACTTCTTACAAAGGGAGGCTCAGACGTTGGGGTCACCGATTTTGATGAAATGTTGGTGGGTTATAGGGTACCCATAGTTAAGTAAAATGCTAAAATATTAGCCACCAACTCTCGCTTATTTTCCAGAAAATTCCATTTAAACATTTTACACATTGTTAAATACTAATTATTTGGCAATCCATCTGTGTTCCCGAAAGCGCCGTGGTTCCGTACGGAGACGGAGATCCGGATCGAATCCAGCTCGGTGCTATGGATTTTCCATTTTTTTTTTCTTTCTCCCTTAAAAATTCATATAATACAGTTTAAAATGATTAGAAAATTGACGTGATTTATTGAAATAACACTATTTCTATGAAATAGAATTGAATAGCCGCAAATGAAAGTGACGAAAATGAGAAACGTTATTTATGAATTCCATTTCGAAAAATATTTTCCTACTTTTACAGATGAGTGCATGAGGAAGGGTGATATTTGTCCTGAAAACATGCATAACGAATTGTCTGGACATTTGCTACAACATATGAAATAAATATTTTTGTATTCACATGATATTTTCATTTCTGTTTGTGGGGAAAAAAAAAAAAAAAAAAAAAAAATATTTCAGCTTTCATCAGAAAATTTTGTTGATGTCAGAAAATAATGGTGGTGATAGCAGAAAATACATGACTTAAATGAATTTTTATTGCATTTTCTCAGGTTCCTATTTCCCGTTCATTTAGCATATCAATATGGAGAATTGTGTAGCTTTTAATTATTTTTTGTTGTTGTTGTTGTTTTTTTTTAGGTGGGGTCAGTGAAATTACACATCACAGGGTTGACAAAGCGTTGTACATTTAGGTGGAATTACTTTTAGAGGCAAGGTGAATTACTTTCATCGTCATACAAGTATTTTGTTATGAATTTCTGGATTATTATTATTATTATTAATTTCGCTATCTACTTCTAGCGAAGTTTGATAAATTTAAAATTAAATACATTTTACATTCTACATCAAATCATAAATTTTTTAATACAAAAAATTTCACTTATCGTTTAAATCGAATATTGGATCTCTAATTTTAATTACATGTGCATATCTGCCAACTCTTCTGGTTTTGACAGAAGACTTCTGTTTTTTTAAGCTATCTTCTGGTCTTCTGCCAGAAGATGAAATCTTCTGTCTTTTTTTAATTTTTAGTCGATATATTAAATTGTATTACAAACTGTGCGAAAATATTGTAAATTAATAATTATATTTCAAAATAATTTATTAAGGTAATCATTTCAACAGTTAACAGCACAATGCTGTAGTATGTTTGGAAAATTGGCACATTTGCACTTAAAGCAACAACCTGCCAACTTTACAATAAGAAAATCTAAAGTTTGGTAATAACGAAAGTAATAAGGGGCTGTCCATAAATGATGTCACGCTTTTTAAAAAATATTCTTTGCCTCCTGCTCACACTTCACCATACCACCCTTGGCACATGTCATGCTGTATTACACATATACTTACAGTTTAAAAACAAAGCACTATGCTATAAATCAAATTTAAATGCTAGAAATCAAATTTAATTTTCTGATTTTAACCCATTTGTGCCTGGATATTTTTGCGACTTTCTTCGATTTTTACTGATAACAGAAATAATAGATAAATTTCTGATGTCAACTTCTTGAACAATTGATGATTTCTTTTAAAATCATTATGCATAAAAATCGAAATATCAACATCCTACTTGGTCATGTTAAAATATTTTGTAGAGTTGAGGCTCAATACTCATAAATAAAGGCTAGGAAAAATAAATAACGTTTTCGACTAATAGCGAAAATGCCGTCCCAAAAAAGGGACGCTAGGCATAAATGGGTTAAATGTTTTTATTTTAATGTAAATGTATGTCACACATTTTGTCCCCCCCTCCCCCCTCGTCACAATTTCACAGCTCTCCTTTCCTCGAAGCGTGACATCATTTGTGGATAGACCCTACTTAAGAAAATTTTGGGGTCCTTAAAAAGTGCTTATTTTTTTTGCTCTGAAAAGAGTCTGAACCATGTATGAGTAAGGTCAAAGCATTTGTAAGCAAATCTTTCATTGATAGTTAACAGAACTTCATTTCGTTCTTCCCTCAGTGATTCACCATTAGAAAATTTGTTAGTATTGAAAACTAAAGCTTGAAAATGATTTTTCTGATGAACTATTAGTAAAAGCTAAAAAAGCTACTTTGAACGAGATAAAAAAAAATCTTAATCTGTTTATTTTTCAACATACTTTGGTTAAAAATAAAGTCAAATTTACATTTATTTAATTGTTTTTTATTTTTGTGAAAACACTCCATCTTTTTTTATTTTATATAAAAAAATTCAGGTGAGCTCTTTTCTATTGCTATTTAATTTTGTTTTTATTTCTATACAATACTAATATAAAAAAAATCTCGAGTGACTCCACTCGACTTTCCGAAAACTTACGATTAAGATCATTACCATGTATTTAAATATATTTTAATCGATGAATAATTCAAACATATATACCAAATTGAAACTCAATCGAATGCACCGTTTAAACGCTTGCGCACTTTCAAGAATTTCTCCCCGTATGCCATTATGCCATAATATAAAAGAAATCTTTGTCGTAGCCCTGTAGAAAAACTATAAGTCCTATACACACCAAAATCAATACAAGTCTTAAGATGGTGATTTATAACATATATACCCAATTTGAGCACAATCGAATGCTCCGTTTAAACGCTAGCGCACTTTCAAGAACTTCCCCCATAGGCCATAATGTGAAAGAAATCTTTATCGTAACTCTGTAATAAAAAAAGTAAGTCCTATACACATCAAAATCAATACCGATCTTAAGATAGCAGTTTATAACATATATACCCAATTTGAGCTCAATCGAATATACCGTTTAAACGCTAGCGCACTTTCAAGAATTTCCCCCCATAGGCCATAATGTAAAAGCAATCTTTGTCGTAGCCTTGTAGAAAAACTATAAGTCCTATACACATCAAAATCAATACCGGTCTTGCAACGGTGGTTTATGACATATATACCCAATTTGAGCTCAATCGAATGCTCCGTTCAGGAGCTATCGTGTTCACTCACATACGCACATACACACATACGCACACACACATACACACATACATACATGTAATGTATAAAAAGGTAATTTGGGTTTTACTAGTTTGGGTATTGGTCAAGCGGGTACTTTCACTGTAAGTTTTACTTTCCTGTCATACTTGCCACGCGCGCTCTGGAGCTATGTTTTATTTATTTTGTTATTTGTCAAACATCAGGCCGTCGATTCTGAGTTCTTTAGATGTACACGTGTCCCCACGCCCTTGTGTCCCCGGATGCGGGTCATGTTGGTAAATGTGTGTGGTTCGATCAGAGATAAGAGAGAGGAGGAGTTGTGTCTTCGCAGACCACGTGGTGTGGTAAGCGTAAATACTCCCGCACATCGAAAATCGGGGGACTTCTGCCACTGGAACTGCTGGAGTCCACGCCGATTCTTGTACCCGTCTCCCCTCCCTTCTTCTCATTCTAAATTGTAACTTAAATGTAATGTTCAATAAACCATGTCACCTGCCTTAACTCTTTGGAAACTTTACTTGAAATATCTGACGTCTGATACATACATCTCGTAAAAATAGCATAAATGGATTCAGGAGGCCTCAAAACGTGTAAAAACACCAAAATCTCGAAGTCGAACTTTTTCATGATTACAATACTTTCCTTACATGGTACATGTTCGGAAAGTAAAAATAACCCCATGCAAAAACCCTCAACTGGTTAAAAATTTGTGACGCAGCATTTTACTTTATGCCAGAAAGGAACTGAGCCAGAAAGGGCTTGTTCACCCTACTAAATTCTGTGCCAAGCCTGTCCCTGGTTCTTGCAAAATGCATTATCACCAATCACATTACATGTAGAGCATTTTCTCCTGAAGTTTCACTTAAGAAATCTGAGTGACTACTCATCTTTCTGAGCAGCTTCTGCCATCATAGGCGTAGAGTTATATGGGCCCGTGGGGCTCGAGCCCCCCCCCCCCCAATAATTGTGAATAGGGGCTGAGCCCACCCAATAGGGGCTGAGCCCACCCGTTAGCTCTAAAGTTTACTGTTGACAGAGAACATTTCTGTACAGTAAGTTTATCAATTTGCTTATTATGGGAACTAAAATGCTCCTCTATAATGCGATTTAACGAAGCCCTATTTACTATTTATCATCTAACTTCACCTGTACCTGAGACAAGATTTTGAAAGGTTCATTAAAAATGTTTTTAAAGGTACATGTATAGTATGATGAATGTTGTAATCTATTAGCAATACAAAAGTAGTAGTTTTTTTTTTTTTTTTTTTTTTTTTTTTTTTTTTTTTTTTTTTGGAGTGGGGGAGGTATGAAAATTTTCAAAACTGATACAAAAGCAGTTAAAAAAAAAAAAAAGTCTGCATGAAATAGTGAATTTAATTTATAAATACATGTCCAATATGGTTGACAGTACATTTTTCTTTTATGGGGAAAAAGAAAGATTGTATCAGTATTACTTTCTTACTACTAGGTTATATCTATGTATCAATAACAAAAAAAAAATCAAAAAATAAGTTTGGATATGCATGCAAAGGATAGACTTGAAAAGTTCTTTGTTATGTTTTTGCATAAGAAAAGATTTAAAAAATTTTTAAATTTATTTATTTATTTATTTTTTGTAAGAAAAAAATTTACCACTAAATACAGAATTTACCACTAAATACAGAAAACTCATTTATACTAACATAAAAAAAAGTATTTCACACATTTAGAAACGTTTAAAAAAACCTTTACTTGTACTTTAAAAAATTTTCTTCTTTTGATTTCAATCATGATTCATTGTGACGCCATGTAACACACAATGTTACTATACGCTGCCCTCCTCTGGCTCCAAGCTCTGTTAATTAAAATCAGATTATACAATGTAAAGTATGAAATGAAGAAAAGTTCAGATGTATCTAAAATGCACTATCTCATCGAAAATGTTTTTTTTTTTTTCCTCCTTTGGATTTTTTGCTTTGCTTCTATTTCTAACTTGTAACATGGTAGGAAGATACTAACATGGATACTTACCTTACAGAGGTGTAGAATTCTATGGACCCATAGAGCTCGAGCGACTCAATAATTTACACTTATATATAGTAAGTCATAGCTGCCAACTACTACGGAATATAATTAACCACTAACCACTTTTTATAAACAGTATATTTTTAACTATTTTTTTCAAAATAGTAACCATCTCGCGCGAGCAGCACAAAAATTTTGCTATATTTTAACCGAAAAATCATGTAGAAAAAGTTGTTGATTATATTCCGTAGTAGTTGGCAGCTATGAGTAAGCTATATGTACGTGAATCAGTGGCGTAGCCAGAAATTTTTCATGGGGGGTTATGATCCCCTTAACACCCCCCTTTGGCTACGCCACTAACTTGAATATATGTGGTTGTGGGGCCCGGCCCCCCCAATAATTTTGAAAACTTTACGCTTATGTCTGCCATTGTATTTTTGATGTATTAAACTCTTAAAAAGATTGTTAAAAATATCACTTTTAATTATATTTCATCCCCTCAAGCCATAAAATGTTGCTGAAAAGACTTCTTTGGTATAAGATTTTGTCATTAAAATTAGTAGGCCATGGGAATTGCCCCAAATGCCTTTCTAACAGAATTTTAAATTAAATGTAATTGCCTGCAGTTGTCTGTGCATATGTTAATGATCCTTAAAAATTAATTAGCTCTTTAGAAATTTTTACTTTGAAAATAAAAAATTGGGAACTCTGCATCTGCAAATGTTGCCAAATGCCATTTTTCCTTGAATCAGCTGTATGTTTTTTTTTTCTCTTTCATCATCTCAATTTGCTAGTATTGGATTGGTAGGGAACGATAACATTTTATTCAGAGTAATTGAACACAGTAGGAGGAACATTACTGTAGTAAAAATTTATGTTACAAGGTGATTCCTGTATGGTGGAAATAAAATGTTTTATCTGAAAACAATTTGCTTCTGTGTCCTTATTTTTAAAATATTTTCAGTTGCCGTTAGCTCTAAAGTTTACTGTTGACAGAGAACATTTCTGTACAGTAAGTTTATCAATTTGCTTATTATGGGAACTAAAATGCTCCTCTATAATGCGATTTAACGAAGCCCTATTTACTATTTATCATCTAACTTCACCTGTACCTGAGACAAGATTTTGAAAGGTTCATTAAAAATGTTTTTAAAGGTACATGTATAGTATGATGAATGTTGTAATCTATTAGCAATACAAAAGTAGTAGTTTTTTTTTTGGAGTGGGGGAGGTATGAAAATTTTCAAAATTGATACAAAAGCAGTAAAAAAAAAAAAAAAAAAAAAAAAGTCTGCATGAAATAGTGAATTTAATTTATAAATGCATGTCCAATATGGTTGACAGTACATTTTTCTTTTATGGGGAAAAAGAAAGATTGTATCAGTATTACTTTCTTACTACTAGGTTATATCTATGTATCAATAACAAAAAAAAAAACAAAAAAAAAAAAAATCAAAAAATAAGTTTGGATATGCATGCAAAGGATAGATTTGAAAAGTTCTTTGTTATGTTTTTGCATAAGAAAAGATTTAAAAAATTTTTAAATTTATTTATTTATTTATTTTTTGTAAGAAAAAAATTGGAGACAACTATCAAGCCAGATATGCTGGCAGAACTTAAATATTCTTGAATATAGAAATGAAATTACAAGACAAAATATTACAGGAATCTGAGGAAGGAACTGATCTCTAAAAGAAATGAAAGTTCTTCATATACAGTACCTGATGCTTTATAAAATCACTGGTTATAAATTCAGCCGCTTAATCTGATCAAATAAGCATGGCCGGAATCAAATCAATCTGTACTAAATCCACCGGTTAATAAAATCAGCATCGCCACTTAAAAAACTCAAATATTGAAACCTCAGAAAATATAAAAATTCTGAGAAAGATGGAGTAGGGTTGGGGGGGGGGGATACACATAGCAACCTGTTATCTTATTACAGGGTGTCTACCGCACCGGAAAGTCTGGAAAAAGCTGGGAAATTAGAAAATGGGTCCGGAAAGTTTGGAAAAAACCGGGAAATTGGATAGTGGGTCTGGAAAATTCAGAAAAAGAAACAATTTTTTTTTTTTTCGTGTCCCTTTTTTTTTTAACCCTTTCTCTCTAATTGTCAGACTGGAAACCGAAAGCAACTGCAACGCAATGGGAAAGCATCAAGTTATGTGCTTTTATAAGGAGGGAAAAATGGGGGCTCATCAATCGTGACGGGAGGGTAAAAGACAAATTAGCTTACTTGGTAGCTTAGGCTTAGGACTGTATTTCCAGGAACAATTAGTTAATTCTATAAGGAAGTGCGACTACTTCTGTTCCTCGATTGATGAAAGCTTTAATCCTGTATACTTCAGTTAAAATTGATTTCAAGAAGTTGTACAAAATATTCAAATATAAAGACAATATAGGGGGCATTGTGCAAGTTCCCAAAGTAAAATACATTGGTCAGGAATTTTTTCCCGGGACCTCCCAAAAGTCAGGAAATTGACTTTCAGGAATTTGGTAGACACCCTGTATTAGTAACTATTTATCTGTTTTTAGGAAAGCATGTTATGCAAGTAAATTAATTTTTTATGTAGATGTTATATATTTTTTTATTAATACCATTAATCATCTTATTTTGTGATATCTCTTCGATTTTGAGCCGTAACAGGTGACTTCCCTTCTTCGGGATCGAAGAAGGATTGCCCCATAGAAAAATCAGCCGCTTATTAAAATCAATTTAGCTTGGAACTCTTATTGCTCCTATCGAGTGTAGCTTGAGCGTTATGAATTTACTTTTTTTAAATTTATTTTTTAGGAAATTTAGTCTGCAAATCGAACCATTATATTTAAAAAGATATGTATGTATAAAAATCAGCATTAAAAGAAATTGACTTTATCCATAATCCTGAAATGAAAGCCTGGAAGGGGTTAATTTTATCTGCCCTAGTCTTACCAAATTTCTAGCTTTGAGTGGCTCCTGATCATTTTGTAGTTTTAATGGGATTCCCCTTTCTTTCCAGCCCAACCCAGAGTTAGAATGCATAGTTCTTGTCACAATGCATAAATTCTGTTTATTTTGTTTGCTTCAAGATCTGCGGATGTGTCAATTGGTGCAAGTTACCCGACTTATGGGATCATAATGTTGCATCCAAAATTTTGTTATGCATACAAGCATTGTGCAAGAGTTATTGTCATTTTATGCTGGAATAATGTGGATTACCCTAGTACCCTTTAATTATTGTGGAGATTCCTAAGCTAAATTTCCAATGCTAATTTTGTGAATAACTAATTAACTTTTCAAAAAAAATGAGTTTGAAAGAAGTATCCAATATTTTATTTATTCACATGAATCATTTATTATCAAAAACTATATGTTAGTTCAACATAAATTTGGCTTGCACTTTAATCCGGCAGTGGACGTGTTTTAAACATATGATGCAAATATCCATCACTATGCACTAAGGGTTAAAACAAATGGCCACCAACCTGGAGGTATGGGGTAACAGATTTCCAGTTTTTTGAAAAATCGCGAAATTTAATTTTAAAAAATGGTAAAAATCAGAACTGAATGACAATGATTTAAACTGTAATTTCTGAAAGAGGATCTTTTGTACCACTTAAAGAGAACTAAAAAATTTTCAGGCATGTGTGTTAACACCATGCTTTTGTAATAATTTATTTTATCTTTTTGGCATTGAGACATTTCAGATTTTAAAATCCATCTTTGTTTTCTTACGCATTAACACATCCCCCCCCCCTCATTCTCAACTATTATTTTACTTTTTCTTCAACAATAATATTTATTAATACTTTGTTACCAACTGCTCCACATTTTGCTAATTTACTCTGTAAAACCGTTTTGTTTTGCACTTCCTTCCGCAGTTTTCTAATCAAATATTGCAAAGTAATTAAAATGTGCATGAAACCTTAAGTTTAAAAAAGGAAAACTTGTAAAAATCAATAATTCCTGTGACCATTAGTGAATTTTATGTCTAGAGGGTAAATTAAATTTTTATGTAATATGTGTTCTACAGGGTGCGTAAGTCTCCTTAGAATCCTTGGAAACTAAACAAAGGAGTATTTTGTTTCTCCAAGTAGTTCTAAGGACCTTGGAAAATGTTTTCTATTACATTGCAAATTATTTTATCGCTTCATAGCTGGTGAGTATTCAGAGGATGAGGTCCACCTGAAATCTGACCCCTTACTTAACTTACAATTGAAACTTAGCTTACAATTTGTTACACCCACACACAAAATAAAATCCTGACTACACTACTTCATTGAATTTAGTCTTATCACAAGGCTGAACTGGATCTGCTCACTTGGCATCACTTCATGTATTGAACGAGAATGTGTGTAGTTTTTGTTTCAAAAGCCGAACTGCATTTAATGCCCTTTGTGGAGGAAAGGAGTAAAACAATTTTAATCCAAAGATAATTACTTTAATATATCCAGATATCTTAAAATTGGTAATTTAAACAAGCAATTAACTCATACACGTGTTAGTATTTTTACGAATAAATTGCATCAACAACAAGGTTACTTTCACATCTTGAAATCCGATATAAACTTGGTAGTATTGCTGATGAAATTATCTTTTGACCAATTGCCGATTGCGTAATCAGTCCAATAATTCAGACAATACAAGTAACACGTCAGGGCAATGGCTTTCTCGTATTCCTCCTTCCCAAACGTCTGGAATAAGTACCACAGCAGGAAGACTTTCAGGCCGAAATTCAGCGAGGACATCTGCCATACTATAGCATTTGCGATGAATGGTGGTTCTTGGAGGAGAATCTAGGTTGAACTTCTTCTGAGAACAGTTTATTCTTGAACTTTTAATTATTATTGGCTCCTAATATTCAATTTAGCTAAATTTACCAACATTCATATTGGAAGTGACAAAAATTAATTTTTTTTTTTTTACTTAATAAAAAAAGACTAAAAATGTCCACTAACCAGGAAAATTAACTGTTAAGTATGTTAACAAACCTATACAATAACTATCATATTAAAATTGTATTTCGATTTCTATTTCAAGGAGGCTTCCCAACATTTTACTACTAAACTGATTGAATGATTGGCTGTCAATAAATGCATCTTTTAGCTCAGCGAATCGATTATGTTCTATGAAACTTGCACTTCCTTTAATCATGTTCCAGTCTGTATTAACGAATTTTAGTGCATAGTTAAAGCTCCTTAAAACCTGTAAAGCTGTACTTGATCTCGCCATTGCGAGTTTGAAACCGTTTTTAACTTTTATTAGGCGAATTCTATAAGTAAGTCCATATATGGCGAATTTTTTACTAATGAGATATTCGCAATTTGCTTTATCCAGAAGATTTTTTATAATTAAACTAATGCGATGAACTGTAGTGGCACTAGCTTCCTCACAAGCATTCGCCAATTCATAACCTGGTTCAAACTAAAAAGAAGGGAACAAAAACATATTTTTATTAATATTTTAAAAATAGAACAGAGATAAATTTTAAGTAAAATTTGCCAACCCCCATAATTTATTATTTAAGACATACCATTACCAGAGCCTGATCATAGGTGATCGGGGCCCCGGGCAAGATATAGGAATAGTAAAATTTACTTACCAGATTAGTAAACTTGTCATTCAGAAGACTTTCCACTGGAAAAGAATACGTTAAGTCACAAATACAGCAGTAGAAATACATAAATATTACACAGTTATAAAGTTAACCTACGGTCCGCGACCCTAGTTTGGATTAACTTTTGGGTCATGGCAAAATGGTTAAGAACCCCTGGCTTAGAGGGTTGCCAAGCTGAGCCAGACTGGACCGCTGAAATGGCCCGGGAGAATCGGCCAGAAAGCGAAGTTATAATTTTTATGTAGTTAAAATATTACCGGTTAGAGAGTAAATAAGTAATATCATTTCATTCGCTTTAGTCGTAATTATGTGATGCGCGAACAAATATTTACGCATATAGAAATAATTTTCGCAAAATCTCAAAATCTAATCAATATTTTGAAAAATTAGAAGCCTAGAATTTAAGTTGAGTGACAACCTATCATGTCAAATTTTGTTTCATTCCCTGAAGTCTTTATTTCGTGATGCTGGAACAAATTTTCAGCATTTTAAAACGATTTTCACAAAATCTCAAAATGTAATCAAAATATTTTAAGAATTCAACTCCTATAAATTAAGATTAGCAACTACCTATCATATCACCAAATTTCCTATTAGTCGTTATTATGTGATGCTTGAAGAAATGTAAACGTATTTTGAGAGAATTTTGACAAAATCTAAAAATTAATGTTTAAAAATTGGACACCTATGTTTATGTTGAGCAACCATGTATCATGTGACCAAATTTCATATCATTCGCTTTAGTCGTTATTACGTAATGCGTGAACAAAAATTCACTCCGTTTGAAACGATTTTCGCAAAATCCCCAAATCTGATCGATTTTGTTTTTAGATGCTTATAGTTTAAGGTGACCACAAGACATTATCACAAACTACTTACTTGATGTTGGAGTGGTTTTAGATGAGGTCATACTGTTCAAAACTCTTGCCGTTCAGGAATTCTATTAATAAATTTCTATAATAATTATTCAAGAGTCAATTTGTGGGAAATGCCAGTCGAAAAAAATCATGATTATTATTTAAATACAGCATTAAAAAAATAAGTTATTTTCAAATTTCAAGTAATACAAATACAATGGAAGGACTAAGAAATAAAGGAAGTTTGACTATTCAAACTTACTGTTACAGCGAAAATAACATTTATAAAGTGTATTATAGTGAGGGGGGAAAGGAATTTATTTCGTGGATTTAAGTGGTGACATAGAGGTCTGCGCCGCTGCGCCACGCCGCTGAGCATTTGTACCGCACCGCCGCCGCCGAGGTCTAGGCCGGCGCGCCATCGAAAAACGCTGATTTTACACCACCGCGTACAATCGCTTCAAAACTTAAAAAAAGAAAAAAAAACTGTACCTAAACTTTGAGTTGCTTATTTTTGTTTGGGTACTTCTTAACGCTAGTAACTTGTAAAGATAGAATTTAAATTTTTTGAGTAAATGACGTAATTTGATTTCTTTAAAAACTTTTTAAACATTGCATTGTACCTCAACAGAACATTATAGGTTTGAAATAATTCGTGAGAAGGTTATGGAGAAAAAAATGCTTTTAAGCAAATAACGTATCATTCGTATAGTGATAACTAAATGTATTGTGAATGTGCATATAAACAACATAAACCTACTCGATTTTGATAAAATCTATTGTTTCAGTTTTGCAGTAGAAATGTTTTTTAAAGTGTACCACAACGGCAAGCTCATACTCTGGAGCCCACCAGTGGCTGAGCTCATAGCGCTCTGAACTGGGAGACGGAAGGGGCCTGGTTCTAAACCTGGTCGCGTCCGTCAACTTAACCGTTCGTAGTTTTCCGTGGTTTCCTTCGAAGCTTAGCGTAGATACGGGTTAGGACCCCTTAGAAAGACCCCTACGGAGGGCACTCCTCTAGAGATTAGTTCGAGCTCATTTTTTAAAGCCCGAGCCCGAGGACTTAATTCGAGCCCGCCCAAGTGATATTACTTAAGTCGGAGCCCGAGCCCGAAATTACTTTTGATAAAATATCATAAATTTCGCCGTTTGTACAAATTAAAAACAAATATAATCGAGCCTGCCCGAGCCCGAACACAATAGTGATCTCTACACCCCACCCCTTGACCGAGAGCCCACGTGCAGCTAATTGGCCGTAATCGCAGAACTTCATACTCAAGACTAGTTTTCATAAAAACTCTAGTCTTCATTCTAGTCTCAAAAGGTCTCATTTTAGCTCCAATTTATACATATATGTGTGTGTCTGTACGCATACACCTATTTTCTTTATGCCCTTTTTCTAAAATATTCTCACGTCGCGGCGCGCCGCCGGGTTTCTGAGGTCGTTACGCCGCCGCCGCGAATTTCCGTGCGGCGCAGACCTCTATAGGTGACACTACCATGAGAAACTCCCTTCGAGCCATTTATTTTTTGTGAATCGCGCAGTTGTAATACAAACTCATGTTTGGTTGTAAGAATTACTTTAAAATGTTCCACAAGTTATTATTTACATTTATGGCTCGAGAAGTTTTATATATAGTAATTGTCTGCCAGTGGTCAAAATTAGACCATAAAGATTATTATTTTTTTTAATTCGAGTGTGAATAAAGTTCTGTCAAAGAATATGTCTCACCATTCCATACACACTAGAGATGAGTTCGGGCTCATTTTTTGAAGCCCGAGCCCGAGGACTTTTAATCCGAGCCCGCCCGAGCCCGAGCAATATTATTAAAGTTGGAGCCCGAGCCCGAAATTTCAGCTAAAGACAAATAAATTTAACTACTTCATTAATAGGATACAATAAATTTTGGAGCTTCACATACCTTCTAGTCCCCCGTGCCGCTATTTTTTTAAATAAGTACGTCTATTTATCCCATGAACCACTTTTTAAAATCTGTTTCAAGGAGTATGTTCAACAAAGGAGAAATTTTTCACGAGCCCGAGCCCACGCAATCGTAAATTACAGAGCCCGAGTCGGGCCCGGGCTCGGGCTGAGCCCGTCTCATCTCTAATACACACTGGAACCTACTAAAGTGACCCCCTTGGCTAAGAGACTGTCTTTAGTGACCACTTTTGTACAATTTCACTTTACAAACACCACGCTTTTCTGTGAAGACTGTTTTTGTTTCGATAAAATCGGAAGAGTTGGCAGCTATGCTAATATCTTGAAAATAAAAAATAATTAAAATGCAAATTATTTTAAAGCCGGTTCTCGTCCAGCTGGATTATTTGCTAGCAGTAGAAATATTTGGTGGCGTTAACTATGCCATTATAGCAGTTACAGTACACTTTGGATATTTGCTAGCGCGACGAGATGGTATAATTCGTGGTGCTAAGTACGCCAATCTGCAAACGATTATGTAAATGAAAATATGGATAACGGTTTTCCTGTAACCTTACATGAACAGTAATTATAGGTTGTGAGCATGTGTAAATCGCCAAATAATGAAAAGTCGCCATTGGTGGCAAGCTATCCTATCTGTTCCGTAGCTTTTATTAACTTTACATGTACGCAAGCCGCCAAATAATGAAAAATCGCAATGGGTGGCAAATTCGAAGGGTGTCCAATAGGTTTTACATTATTAAAAATACAGCTGAAACAGATGTTCTGATTTTATTATGCTTTAGCTCCTAATTAATATAACTTTTGAATGGCAACATTGAAAATCATTGTGTTTCTGAAGAATGCAAATAATCTTCCGTATTAACAAAATATCTTCCGTGTTATGAGGGGGAGGGGGTCTACTGTAGTGTGAAGTGTAAATTTTTATGTACCAATGAACATGCAAGAACCAAGCAATGCGTAGCTCAGTAACATTCTATCTGATCCAATCTTCGGGTTTTGTCTGTTGAAATTATGTCTTTTTTTTACGAATAAGCCTGATTAGGGGCCGAATGCCCGAACAGTGCTTAGGTTCTCCTAATGTCTTAGTCGGGAGATGTATGTAAATTATTTTTTACATAAAAAGACCTTTTTTAATAAAAAAATAGTGAGAAGCTACAAAAGTTTAGCACGATTCTTTTCATTCCATGGCGAAACTATTTCCACGATACTCAAAATCAATGACCGACGCAAACGTTTTAGAGAATTGTCCAAGATAAGCAAGAATTTTCTAGAAACACTTAACACCTTTCTACAATAGACAATTGTGATTGTGTCATTACATGATTGTTAGCTAGGGCCCTGTAGCAGCTACCACGTTTAATTTTAAGGTATGTGAATAAGGTTTTGGACTGTGGACACAAGCTTTACTAGCTTATTATAATGGAGTTCCGTATTAAATCCTGTCTCGTCCCGAATCAAAGAGCATCTTCGATTCGTTATGTTCGTGCTACGGATCATGAATGTGTGGATGTAGTGTACTTTTTTTTTTTTTTACGGAACATCTTTTATAGACAAATAATGCTGCTTCAGTAACTTAGTAGCAAAAACAGTTCATAATACACCCCTCGAGAACGTGTCATAGAAATAGGGAAGCGTGGTGGGGTGAACGTACGGGGTCCCCAATCCTGAGGTCTCAAAATCAATATAACTACTTTTCCCCCCCTCTTTTTTTTTACGGGAATACGTCTAAATTTGCTTCCGCAGTGGGAGGCAATTCAGAAAACTGATGATAACAAAATCGGGGAATACAGTTTAATTTTGCTGATATGCTGTTTGATACTGCAGTTATATATCTGTCATCTACATCCAATCGGTATAACTATTTTACTTGTAAATTATGTTCATTTTTATTTATTTATTTTAGCGGGGGGGGGGATCACTTAGGCTGGAGACAAGGAAATTGTTCCAGGTGTCCAACTTGGGAATTTCTGCACTGGCGTGAAAATTAAGTCAACGAATCTCTCAAAAGTAAACGCAAGATTCAAAAAGCTTCATATCCTAGCTGTTGTCGAAATCAAGGAAATTAATAAACGAATTAGAAAATTTAAGTTACCCACTTGCTCACCATTTGTGGAACAAATTAGAAGGCTTAAAAACAATTCTTGAACAACAAAGTCGGGGCATTTGGATCTAAACACAATGCTAAAAACTGCATCTGAAAAAAACAGATGCGACCATCCTTTGGGCCCGGGTTCGACTCCCGGCTTTGGGTGTGGATGTAAAATTGTCCGTCCTTGTGCTGTAAATTGTACTTTGCAATAAAAAAAAAATGTTTGAACTTGTACTTCGGAACAACTGAGATGAAAGCCATATAAGTGCTATAGATCTCGAGGAACTGTGCCTTTCAAATTTCAGGGATGCGACTATTACGCGAGGGCGATAGTTATGCGAGTAAACACGGTAGTAGAAGCATATAAAAAGATCATCAGCTCTTTAATGCAGTTCAAGTTATTTTTATAAAACAAGATATACTTAATACATAACTTTATTGAAATTTGAAGAAAAACAGAAATATATAAAATGTGTGTAAAGGCATCTTACAACTAATCACATAAAAGTTTCGGAAACTAAAAAGCAATTTACTAAAAATGGAAATAAGTTTACCTTGAGCGAGAGTTTTTTATTTTATAATTGTTTAAATCGGTATTCTATCATCATTATTATTATTTGGTAATTCTCTAATCTAATGATTATCAGTCTTTGGATTGCTACCTCAAATGGGGTTGCAAAAAATAACTCTGGGGTTACAAGGTGGATTTAAACGGAATCGAAAGGAAACGGAAGGGAAAGTGATTCAAAGCCTAATACAGTAGAGCATGAAAAAAACCTTTCCATAAGAAAGGTGGAAAAAATTAAAATACTTACACTAGCGTTGAATAAAATCGTAAGAACCAGCAACTATCTCACGAAGCAGCAAACTATACTTGGGGGGAAATTGTACTCTTAAATAGATGCTGTGGGCATGTTGAAACGCTCAATCAATGCCACTTATTCAACTAGTTTTAATGTTTTGGTGTTCTTAAACGCTCATTTTTTAAACTGAAACCGGTTGAACTTTGTTCTTAAACGCCCTTATTCACCGTCTATCCCGGCCACTGGTTTACAGCAAACCCTCGGCCGAACGCTCAGTTGGTATACCATTTGAATACCAAGTGAATAACATTTGAGCGTTCAACCAAGAGTTTTCTGTGTAAACCGGCGGTCGAGGGAGACGGTGAATATGGGCGAAAGTCAACTGAGTGCAGTTAGTTGAAAAACTAAATAAGCCGAGACAGGAGTCAATTCACTTAGCTTTCGACTGTTGAACTGTTGTCTTTACAGTTCTTTTCATTCTGACAGGACATTTTGTGATAAACAAATGCATCATCTGGGCAATGAAACTGAACAAACCAAATTTATTCTTAAAGTCGATAGAAGCTGAAGTCTCTAAATCACACCTGTTTGAGTTTTTCAGAAAACTAGTGGCACCAGTTCATGAATATACGAACATGCCCTAAGCAAAAGCTCAATCAGTACCACTCTTGCAACTTAGTTTTAGACGTTCTTAAACTTTCAGTTTTTAAACCTAAACCGGTTGATCATCGTTCTTAAAGTGAAATGAGTGCAGATAGTTGAAAAACTAAATCGAATGAGACAGGAGTCAGTTGATTTAGTTTCCTATAGTTCGTTTACATTTCCTGGGAGGACGTTCTGGTAAACAAACGCATGGTCATCACACTGGGTAGACAAACTGGTGAACAAACATCTGGTCATCAGACCATACAGATATGAATACCAGGAGATGACATTACCTATCTGATAATGAAGCCGAAACTGTAACCGAGCCGCCATATTGCCTTGATCAAAACATTCCCACATTAATGTGTTATTCTACGGTGACAGCTCCAATTTTAAAGAAGTAATGTCGCCAAAGTTGGAGCCAAGAATAATTACGTATTTCACATAACCATAGAGATAGGGACATAACTTTATTGTGTAATATTTATTTCCGATTTGTGTGCTTCGCTCGAAACCCGCTTATAAATCCACGTCACACAAAGAGACATAACTGTAAAACTTTTTACTGCAGAATGCTGAGGCTGAGCCTTTGTATTTAGAACTATTGTGACATATAACTGTGCATCTTTACTTTTTAATCCGTATGCATTGTGCATCTTCCACTGTTATTTAAAAAGGAATCAACAAAATGTCCCGCCATACTTAGACCAAACACAGTTATTTCATTTCGTCCAATGCTGAAGATAGCTAATGCCACTTCCTGGTATTCATATCTCTATGCAGCACACAGGCAACACGACTGAATAAACAGAAATCGTTCCTAAACTCCAAAGAAACTGGGACCACCAATATTATCTGTTCCAGTGTTTGCCACTTTTTCCACGAAAAACAGTGGCACTAGTTGATAAGTTTAAGAAAAAAGTTAAAAGGTGTACCACAAAAATTCTCAAGGCATGAAAGTATTCGCTGAAAATCGATTGTTACATATACAGTAAAAATACAGGGTGAATCTAAACTCTTGGGCAAAGCTTTAAGGGGTGATAGGGCACATAATATGGAATCAGAATCGCATAGCAATGTGGGGTCAAAAACGTAGTTTTCATTTACCCGGTAATAATCACTTTGTGAAAAGTATTGAAGTGTTCGTCTAATTTCTTAACCAAGTTTCATAAACAATAGCCCGTCTCCAAAAATTTCATTCGTGAAATAAAATAGAATTTTTAAACTATGAATTTTAGTCTTCTGCTTTCGTAGAAAATACATTAACCCTTTATCGGGCAGTGGTAAAATACTTACCACCTACGGTCTATTAAATACAGAAATCAATTGTCATTAGTGAATTTTCTGATTTTTGTTCAGTTATATTGGATGTATATTTTTTCCATACGTCTAGATTCTAAATAATATTTGGCTTATGAACTTTTCTTTCATTCGCAATTTTAAGGAAAGCTCGAATAATTACTCGAAAATAAAGCATAAGAATCATGGCTTTTAATTATATATTTCTGCGTTTAATTCCGTGTACAAGCAGCAGGTAGTTTTCCGACTTTGATTTTGTGCATAATTAATGTATTCTGCTGCAAAATTTCTATGTTTGTTTAGTACTTGTTTCTCCAATTTTCACGTAGGATATTACAGTACAGGGAAAATGTATGAATTAATTCTAAAAAATGGGCCAGAAAAATTCCAAGTAATTTCGACTCTCTGCACATACCCTCGCCCGATAAAGGGTTAATTTCTGGCGAACAATGGTCGGAAAGTGCACTGTTGTTTCAGCACATTTTCCAAAGTGATTATTAACAGCTGCATGAAGAAGATGTTGCCGACCCCACATTGCTATGACATTCTGATTCCTTATTATGTGCCCTATCACCTCTCAAAGTTTTATCCAAGAGTTTAGATTCACCCTGTATATAAATGAAGGGTTAATTAAAGCCTGGAACATCATTAGGCTCCATAACGAAAGATCCATAAAAATGACATAGTCTTCCTGTAGTGAAACAGACTTCTCTGTAGTGAAGAACTTCGGCATCCTGACGTCTCATTCGTTACTCGCTAACAATACGTAAACACATATATAATAGTCTAGTCTACAGTGAAAACATATAAGTATTTCTTGATTTAATTCGCTTCTGTTTAAAAAGAGAACATAGTTCATTTCCGGAAATAAATAAATTTAATTGATAGTAAGTTGGCTTAAAATTCTAATGGATGAGGAATCCCAAATAGCACATTTATCCATTTTTTGTCTATATGCGGACATTCATAAGACATCCATTTAAATACATGATCCAGAAAATGTATGTGAATGGACTAAAGCTACACTGCAAAAAATAATCGTAAAAATACAGAACTATTCTGTCATTTTTTAAACAGAAAAATGACAGAAGCGCGTCCGTCGACCTTTCCGTCAAGAGTGTTCCGTGGTTTTGTCCGAAACTCAGCGTAAATAGGGGTTAGGACTCCTTAGAAAGACCCTCACGGAGGGCACCCCCCCTTGTGTTGTCCTTCTGACGAGGATTTATAAGCGGGTTTCGACCCAAGCACACAAATTCGCATTGCGTTTTCCCTCCTTGTAGACCTCCGTGCCTTCTGGTTTTGGGCCTTGGAAATCTGTTAGCAAAACGTCAGAAACTGGTCTAGTGATCAAATAAATTGAAAATACTCGTACACCACTGTGGTCTCGCCGGCCATTTAGTGATACTTGACGTACGACACCACTGTGGTGTCACCGGACGGCAAAGGGTTAAATAACAGTGAAAGATGCACGATTTTACGGATTAAAAAGTAAAGATGCACAATTATATGTTACTAGCTGAATGCCCCGTTCTTCGCAGGGAATGAATGGATTTTTTTTTATATTACTGTTTGTTGTAATTACTATTTATCATAATGAATAGATATAGCAAAATTGATATCGCATAAATATTATGTGTTCAATAATTATGCATAAAGAATTACATGGCGATCGTTTTAACGGTGAAGAAGATGATTCGGCGCAGCGCCATCAACAGTCGAAGTTTTTGCAAAATGGATAGCATCAAAATATTTTCATGTTCAAATATCTATGTGTACCAATTTTCATAGCAAACAGTTTAACGGTCAAGATCGGAGCCCCCGGGAAGGGAGGGGGAGAGTAGACATTTACAAGGCCTCTTGCTTTCTCCTCTCTCTTCTTCAGTTGCGGCGACCCCGTCAAGATACGCTGCAGCTCCATCTAGTAGCGAATTAAAGTAATAATACGCTACAGCGCCATCAAAGGGCGAGTTAAGCAAAATGGATAACGCAAAACTATTCTCCGTGTTCAAATGTATATGTGTACCAATTTTCATAGTACTTAGTTTAACGATCAAGAAGTCGATTGCTGAAGTGCTATCTAGTGTCGAGTTAAAATAATAAGCTCTAGGGCTGCAGTCAGGGGCAGATTTGCCGAGTTAGGGGGCCCTGGGCAAAAGCTTCATTAGGCGATCCTCTTTCGAAAACTTTTCAAATTCAAAATTCAGTCAAAATATACAAATTTTTAAACTTAAAGAGCAATTTGGGGGCCTCCTTTTTGTTGGAACCCGGGCGCTTGCCCCGAATGCCCTCCCGGAAATCAGGCCATGGCTGCAGTACCATCAAGTTGTGAGTGTAGCCAAATGAATACTAAAAAAATATTCTCGCTGCTCAAATGTGTATGTATACCAATTTTTAAGGTGATCGGTCGGACGCGGACGGCTTTGAAGTTGACGCACTGCATCGGTATCTAGAGGCAAGTAATAGCAAAATAGATAGCGTAAAAGTATTCTCCGTGCCCAAATATCTGTGTGTACCAATTTTCATAAATTAGCTGAACGGTATTTTCATAGCAAACGGTTGAACGGCACAGAAGGCGAGTTGTAGCTGAACGGATGCGGCGAAAAATCTTCTTTTCGTTCAAACATCTATGTTTACGAATTTCCATCGCGATTAGCTGAACGGTCCTGAAGTTATTGGTTTGAAGTGACATCTAGTGGTAAGTTATAGCAAAATGGATAACACCAAAATATTCTCCGTATTCGAAGATCTATTTATAACAGTTTTCATAGCGATCAGTTGAACAGCCTTTATATGCTGCAGTGCCATCAAGCGACGAATTAAAGTAAGAAGTTGATACGTTGCAGCGCCATCTATTGGCGAGTCAAAGTAATGATGTGCTACAGCACATGAAGTAGCTATTTATAGCGAAATGGATAACACGAAAATATTCTCCGTGTTCAAGTATCTATCTAAATCAATTTTCACAGAGATCAATTGTATAGCTGCGGAAAAAAAAAAGTCCCACTTGTACTTTTTTCGGCCGTCGTTCGTCGTACAGCAAAGTTACAGATACCAATCGGTTACGATTGACGTACACTTTAAATTGCTATGCTTAAAAATTGCATAAGGGGCCATCTACATATTAAAATTCGCACCAACTTTTTTTTCCCAATAGCAACCGCTTGATTTCACTTCATATTTCAAAAATTTAGCTCATTTTAACCCTGGATACCAATTTTCAAAAAATTTGAACTGAAAATGAGTGAGTTCTGAGCACCCAAAATCCCCCTCCCCCAATGTTAAAATATTTTTTCATAGTTTAATTCATATCTCATATAATATTGTTAATAAGAAGCTGACTTTTATTCGTACTATTAGAACTAAACGACCCAAACATAATTCACTATTATTATGATTTTTTAATAAAATCTTAATATGAATTATGAATTATTAAATTAATATTAAAAAAAATTATGAATAGCGACCTAGCCAAATTTCGATGGAAATAGATGCAGAAAGTAATATTACATGTCTGTGCAAAATTTCAAATTTTTACGTTCAGTAGTTTAATTCATATTAAATAAAATGTGTTATTTTCATGAGTTAAGGGACCATATATAAATTTATTAAGTAACATTTTTTTGAAAACTGCTTAAAATAAGCGTAAATTAGATTTCTTTTGTGCAAAAACACAGTAAAAAAATAAAATTTTGAAGCAAATAAATTAGAGGTTTTTGCAGTTTGATGGTGATTCTGTAAAGCGTCTATTGTTGCGTCCGCTACCATATCCCCCAAATAAAATATTTTCCAGGTATAGAATTAGATGCTGTAGATGTATATGTCTTCTAATACAACATCCTATTTCTGAAAAACTAACATCATCAACATTCCAGGCATGAATTTGACCTTTTTAATATTATAAACATTAGGTCTTTGGACTTCCCCATATTTTATTAAACATTCAAAAAACATTCAAAATCACGTTTTTCTGTCTAAATTTTCATCTGACAATAAATTAAAATACCCCCAAAAGTCTTATAAGAATATTGCACATTGCAGACGATAATATTAAATGAAGAAAGTGAAATAACAAACACAGGGATAATATTGGCTCAGCAAAAAAGTAATTGCGTTTTTTTACATGAAATTCAAACAAATAAATTTTCAATCATGAAACCATTCTTCAAGTTCGACCGTACCTGCGTAACATTCATGCTTGCAGTCAGAAGAGCAGAGAACAGCCTCTCACTCCAGCCAACATTTCACCTGTCTAAGAGAACCATCAAGGGAAATACCCAATAACAATTTCAAAATTAGAAAGATTTTCAAAATCGTGAGCAGTCGTTTTGCATTTTCCCTTTAAAACAAGTGTACGAACCAAGGAAGTTATGAACTCACGGGTCATTTGGACCTCTGACTAAACATTCTACTTTCTACCCTTGATATTCACAGAACAAAAAAACTGTAAGAGATATAGTAACAATATTTTTCTTCGAATTAACATTTATTTCTTTTAACTCTCGCGAGCGAAAGGAATGAAAGGTGAAAAGTTTGGAACCTACAAATAGCGCTTTTCAATTTGCAGAAAGTCCCTTAAGAACGCGCAAAAAATAATTCGCAATAGAATTCTGCAAATAACGAAATAGAATTCTGCAGCACCATCTAGCGGCAAGTTACAGCAAAGTGGATAGTGTAAAAATATTCTACGTCTTCAAATATCCGTGTCTATCAATTTTCATCAAAATCGGTTGAAGGTTACTTGCATAGGAAGCGGTCGAACGGAGTAGAATTCGATGTACTGCAGCGCCATCTAGCAGCAAGTGATGGCAAAACAGATAGTGTAAAAATATTCTCCGTGTTCAAATATCCATACGTACCGATTTTCGTCAAAATCGGTTGAAGGGTTTTTCCATAGGAAGCAGTCGAACCAACGCCCCCTAGAGAGGAAAGCCGCGGCACTTACTTGTGACGTCACACCGAGTAGGTAAAGCAAAGCGTTTCCGTTGGGTTTCTCCTCTCTCCCACGCGAGAGGAGAAACCCAATGGAAACGCTTTGCTTTACCTACTCGGTGTGACGCCACAAGTAAGTGCCGAAGGCTATTAGGGGTCCCTGGCGGTAAAATTTTCAAGGCCCCCCTAAGCCCAAGCTCCTTTCATAATTTAGTGTACTAAGGGAACTATTAGTTTTTTTTCGTGAGGGGGAGAACTGAACGATTTCGTTCAATTGCTTTAACAATAAAATTAAACTGAACAAAAACTTGATAAAAGAATTTATGAAACTTAATAAAAAAGAATCTTTACTCTACAGCTTAAGAAAGTATTTTATATGAATTTGCGTCTTGATTTATCTTTTGCAAATTCATCAATAATTTCTGTGATGAAATTAATAATTTTTGTGTCTGCCAAACTTTCCTATTCTATGTATAATAAAGCCAAATTGTTTAATCGTTCTTCCCTATCGTATTTCTTAACCCATTTGTGCCTGGATATTTTTGCGACTTTCTTCGATTTTTAATGATATCAGAAATAATAGATAAATTTCTGATGTCAACTTCTTGAACAAGGGATGATTTCTTTTAAAATCATTATGCATAAAAATCGAAATATCAACATCCTACTGGGTCATGTTAAAATATTTTGTACAGTTGAGGCTCAATACTCATGAATAAAGGCTAGGAAAAATAAATAACGTTTTCGACTAACAGCGAAAATGCCGTCCCAAAAAAGGGACGCTAGGCATAAATGGGTTAAATAGTTCTTTACGCGTTTTAAAACTGAAAAAGACCTTTCACCTCACGCATTTGATATGGGTAGAGTTAATATTTTTAAAGTTATTTCTACATTAGGAAAATTTTATGACATTGGTCGTGCAGCCATGTACACCCTCCAAAAAAAGTATTCGAGCAAGAGAGAAATTTCCTATTTTAGATTTGCGAATAATAATGGAGTTTTTAAAAAACGCACAACATGACAGAAATATGGAAAGTCATATTTATACATAGCCTAATTCAGATTCTATGATAAACAATTTTTAATATACGAAACCAACGTAGGAAATTTCTCTCTTGCTCGAATACTTTTTTTGGAGGGTGTAAATTACACATGCATTTCTGTCAAGTTCATTGTTTTCTTCCAAAAATAGCAAAAAAAGATTCAGTTCATTGACAAAATTTTAAATGTCTGTCATTTTGCAAATATTTTTCAAGTTTTTTTTAATCGGTTTTTTCTTTTCCTCTTTTGATAATTTATAACTAAAAGTACATTAAAATGCTCTAAACTATTTTTACGTGTTCCATTCTTCTGAATTATTCGGATTTGGTGTACCATCAATGAATTTACAAAAGAAATTTCTCTTTTTTCGAAATTCATAACCAGCGTCCTTGTTTCCATTGAAAAACACGTTCCTTTTCTTGGAGTCTGGAATCCTCCTCACTGTCATTATCAAATAATAACCCTCACGGCTCAGATGATTCTTCGACTTTCTAAAATTCCCCAATGCATTTTTAAATAAAATTTGCAGGTGACCTTATAGGTCTGAACCTTTCAATAATTTGCTTTCCACTGACTGAAGAAATGTACTGGTAGAATTCATTCATCCCTCTGTTCCAAATAACTATTGCTGCTACTACTTATACGTCTTCTACTAACAACAATAATAATAATTTATGCCCCGCTGTGGCCTAGTCACTAAACTCCGTTCCCGTAAGAACACGGGAAGTGAGGCAGTACCCAGCTTGGCCAGAGCTTGGGAGGATGAACTCCTCTCGCGGCTGGGCTGCTGTGAGACCGTGTACGCTAATCGGAGTTGGTGCACGTAAAATTCGCCGTGGTTCCAAACATTCTACGCCTAATAGTTTTTGAGATATGCGAGTTTAACGAGTTTCGGCCCATTGAGCGTAATGTATTTCGAATGTTTTGGGCAGTCCTGTAGATAAACTATCCAGTCGAATGGAACCAAAAGGGGAGGTGCACAACTAGATGTTACAACTATCCAAAATATGAAGTTTCGACATTCTACGCCTAATAGCTTTTGAGTTAGGCGAGTTTAATGAATTTCGGCCCATAGAGCGTAATGTATTTCGAATCTTTTTTGCGGTCCTGTACATAAACTATCCATTCGATTGCCACCAAAAGGGGAGGTGCACAACTAGATCATAGAACAATCCTAAATATCAAATCTCAACATTCTACGACCAATAGTTTTTGAGATATGCGAGTTACATACATACGTACGTACGTACGTACAGACGGCATGGAAAAACTGGCCACAGTAGACTCGCCGCTGGTCAAAATGAGTTGCAGACGCGTTAAGGGGACAAGGGACGTTAAAACTGAAAACTGTCATTTCTTAATTTTTAGCCTCCAATCATACGTAAAAATGTTTAACACAAAGGCTTACATTTACATTAATACTAAAAATAAAAAATTAAATATTATTTTAAAAAATATATTAATATCTTTGCGAAAAAAAACGCGCATTCAATATTTTTTCAAAATATCCCATGCGCATTCCAAATTAATAAAAAGCTGTTATTTTTTTACAGTGTACTTGCAATGCATATATGAACATAACTGCGCATTAAATTTTCAAACAAAAGTTAATTAATAGAGATATAGGAATTTAAATGTAACAATAGGGTGTAAATTTGAAAAAAATCTGATGTGTCCAACACATGACTTCCTTGCACGTCTATTAGATCAAAAATATTTTCGACGCACTTCCTCTAAACTTATTTGTTTGAAAGAGATAAAATATCAATAATAGTAAGGTTTAGCGATTTCTAGACAAATATTTCGATATCGCCAAGCTGAGTTCAATTTGAAATTTTTCCTTCTGACAATTTATTTGGCGATATTTCACCAAAAGCCGACAAACTTGAGATAGTCTGCGGGATTTTGGGGATAGCCAAAGTAGTCATTGACCACAGACTTTCAATGAATTGAATGCATCCATACACCTCAATGTATTTAAAGTCATTTGGCTCACCCTGTAAATAAATTCTCAGTCGATTGCTGTCAAAAAAGATATGGAAAACAGTTAGATATTACAATAGTTCTAAATACAAAAGTTCAAAAATTTACGGGTTAAAGTTTTAGTGTTATACAAAATACGAAATAATTTTTGGCGCCAAATTTGGCGATATTTCGGCGAAACTCGTCAATGTCGACGAAATTTGGCGAGATTTTAAGCATGAACCAAACAATGACAGATTATCGCCAAATTTGGCGATATTTCGCCAAAACTCGCCAAGAACGATGACAAATGGCGATACTTTGGGCATGGACCAAATGACTGACTATCGCCAAATTTGGCGATATTTCGCCAAAACTCGCCAAGGTCGAGGACAGACGGCGAGTTTTTGGGCATGTACCAAACAATGACTGTCTACAGTTGTATTATATTGAAGATGTCCATAGACATTAAAGTACTAAAATTCTTTTCGGTGGTCCTGTAAATAAACTCTCCAGTAGATTGGAACCAAAAATCGAGATACACAACTAGATGTTACAACATTCTTATATATGAAATTTCATAATAGTTTTTGAGATTTGAGAGTTAAATATGCACACACGTACACCAAAAGTCGCCAAGCTTGGCGACTTTTGGCATAGTTCTTGAGGGAGGCACGTGACCGTGGTCGGACCCTTACCTAACTTATGTGGTAGGACGGTATTGTGCTTGAAATGGATGAATGCCCCTAAAATTGCCATTGACCGTAATGTATTGGAAATCTTTTGAGTGTTCCTGTAGCAGAACTACAAATGATAAAGACACTTTTTTTAATGGTGAAATTCATTTTCTAACTCTTTACAGCATACATCACTTCTGAGTCGTTTGAAATAGCCCAATACCTCTAAAAAACGCTTTGATGAATTTCGGCCCATAGAGCGTAATGTATTTCGAATCTTTTGGGCGGTTCTGTAGATAAACTATCCAGTCGAATGGAATCGAAAGGGGAGGTGCACAACTAGATGTTACAGCAATCCTAAATATAAAGTTTCAACATTCTACGCCTAATAGTTTTTGAGATATGCGAGTTTAATGAGTTTCGGCCCATTGAGCGTAATGTATTTCGAATGTTTTGGGCAGTCCTGTAGATAAACTATCCAGTCGAATGGAACCAAAAGGAGAGGTGCACAACTAGATGTTACAACTATCCAAAATATGAAGTTTCGACATTCTACGCCTAATAGCTTTTGAGTTAGGCGAGTTTAATGAATTTCGGCCCATAGAGCGTAATGTATTTCGAATCTTTTGGGCGGTCCTGTACATAAACTATCCATTCGATTGCCACCAAAAGGGGAGGTGCACAACTAGATCATAGAACAATCCTAAATATCAAATCTCAACATTCTACGACCAATAGTTTTTGAGATATGCGAGTTACATACATACGTACGTACGTACGTACGTACGTACGTACAGACGGCATGGAAAAACTGGCCACAGCAGACTCGCCGCTGGTCAAAATGAGTTGCAGACGCGTTAATATGATCGAGCATGCTAGCCTACGATAGGATGCATCGAAAAAATTTTTAAAATTAAATTTAGAGGTAGTCAAAATCGGTTTTTTTGTCGAAATTTGGCCCCCAAAATTTTTCGGGATCACATTACTTCCTTATACTACGTACAAGGAAGTAAAAAGCTACATCTCACATGAATTTATTTTTTCTATAAAGCTTACCCTTGTCGCACATAAAAATGAATGCGCAGATATGTCCATATATATAATGCAAATGCATACTTAAAAAATTATAGCTTTTTATTAATTTGGAATGCGCATGGGATATTTTAAGAAAAAAAAAAAGAAGGCGTATTTTTTCAAAAAAATATCAAGTTTTCATTTAAAAAAATATTTATTTTTTAATTTTTAGTTTCAATATAGATGCAAACTATTATGTTAAACAAGTCTGATTTTATGTTAAACAACTTTACGTATGATTACAAGTAAAAATTCAAAATTGAAAATTTTGAATATTGAACGTCCCTTGTCCCCTTAATATGATCGTGCATGCTAGCCTACGATGAGATGCATCGAAAAAATTTTTAAATTTAAATTTAGAGGTAGTCAAAATCGGTTATTTTGTCGAAATTTGGCCCCCAAAATTTTTCGGGATCACATTACTTCCTTATACTACGTACAAGGAAGTAAAATAATAATAATAATACTGTTTTCGTAACTTATTATAATTTGCTTTTCTTAATTCTTGAAACAATTATAACATTAATCATTTTAAAATATGCATTTATAGTTTAAAATAAGTCACAATCAGTGGCATAGCGAGGCTGAGGGCGCGGTCTACCCTCTTGATAGACATTTGACAGTATGTAAAATTACCACCAAACAAACCAAAAAAAAAAAAAAAAAAAACAATATATTATCTCTGAGGATTTCCTTGTCCTGCCTCGAAGAACTATAGCAAACCTTCTCAATACAACTTTAAAAAAAAAATTCCATACAACTTAAAAGGGAAAAAAACGCAGCACATACAAAATAAAAAACTGGGTATAGTGGGGATTAGCACTTTGAATTGGAATGACTGTATAACTGAGAAACATAAGAACTCGGAATAAAGCAATGGGCGTCTGCATTACGTTCTTCGAATTACAAAGCTAGAAGCTTATCGCACCTTTACGATTTTTAATGACAATTCGGGAGCCACCGACAAAAGCTAACGCTCGAAAATCCCAAATCCAGCGCCAGACACGATGGAGAGAGCAACGGCAGATATTTCCCCCGTCAGCGTCCAATACATTGATAACCTTGTTCTGCGACAAAAAACGTGGAAGTAAGATCCGTCCTTTAGACTAATCAAAAGCCCCTCTTTTCGGTTGAACTGGACAATTCTATGGCCTAGAAAAGGAGTGGACAATTGTTTTATCTTGGGGGCCACTTTGTAGACACGAAGGTTAAAGGGGGGGGGCACCTTTTAAAATTATTGCATTCAGTAGTAAGTTTTATATTAGAAGCGGTATAAACTGTATCATGATAAAAATCAATAAATATCGCTTGAAGCAAATTTAATTCTAAATTCATTTTTTAAAATTCAATTAATGAGACAAATGCACCCTATTACACTTTTCTACACTTTTTAAAAAACATGAATGAGATTGCTTGTTGAGATTCTCATTGCAGCTTGCTAGTTAGTACCTGCCAAAGACCATCTATATTTACTCTTGTTGATGTTCAAGCAAGAAAACATTTGCCCTCAAATATATGTAGACTGAAATTATTGAAAAATCCTCTTCATACATGAAAATTTTTCTGCAGAAAATGATTTGTAAACTTCAACTAATGGTACAGCATTAAACATTTCTCTCATAGTATGATCTGATTGCATGTCAACAAGTTCAAGCTGAAGCTCCTCAGGTGCTGTGTGAATATCAGCAGTGATAGTCAGCAAATTGAATTTAAACTCTTTAAGTACTGAAATATTTTTTCTGATTTTGTTTTGTAACCTCTTCCGATAATCCCTATTCTCAACAAAAACACTTTTTTCCAAGTAGGGATTAAATTCTTTTTAGTCTTGATAATAATTTTTTTTTTTCAAAATTCTCGTTTTAAGGGAGATTTTTTTGACTATCTTGGTGGGCCGTTTTTTTCTTTGCTTATGCTATTTGCCTACCCCTGGTCTAGAGCTTGCACAGCAGGAAATAGCCTTTTCAAAGAATATGAAGACTGATTCTTTCTTGTCAAGTTTGCACTTGCTGTGCATTGCTTCAATTTTAGCTAATTTTATTTTTGAAGAACTTTTGAAGAATTTTCAGTGAGGGTCTCCAGTGGTAGTCGGGGCCTCTGGAGGTGCTCGGGGCCCCTGGCGGCCGCCAGGCGTTAGATCCGCCACTGGAAACAGTTATCCAACAGATGGCGCTGAATATCACGTGTGATAAATTTACTTTTATGGCAAACTGGTTTCTGGCTATGTAATTTCCGGTGCTACTGCTGGTATCTTGTTTCGTTTTTGGATTTCGTCTGTTGAAATATGCGCGCGCATCCGCTAAGACCGTGAAAAACTGGTTTTGTTTCAGCATGCGGACTAAGGGTAGAATTCTCCGCCGGTGGTTTCCGAAATCGTCGGTGGTTAGCTGCCGACTGGGCAGAACCAGTTGTTTGGTTACCGACTGCGCTAACGATTCCGGAGGCCATCGTGAGGTCTTTTTGCCAATCACATGAACCCCTTGACGCTCCTCCCTAAAACTCCACCTCAAGGCGGGGCAGAGTTAACGACTGCGAAAAATTAGCGACGAGCGGAGAATCCAGCTCTTTGAGGCTTTAGGACGATCATCGGGAAGCGGCAGACGGGGGAAACTGCGTCAGCCTCTGAAAGGAAAATATGCGACCCCTTTTAATGATTAACGGCATGGGCGCCCTCTGACGACAGATGGCGTAAGCATCTCCCGTGGTGTGCTTCCGTTGATATTTGTTTACGCTTTAACTACTAGCACACGACGCATGCGCCAAAAAATTAATGGGTACGACTCCCAGCGCCACCTTTCGGGCAAATTTCATTTAGTTCTTTCACAATGCTTGGATGATTGTCCTGTACCCTCTTAGTCCGTGTTTCAGCATGAACAGTGCAGAAACTGATCTTATCGTTTTGATCTCGAGGGCAAAATATACGCAGGGGAGTTTTGAAGCATTATGTATCTAGAGAAAGGAGCGGAGCCAACAGATGATACGAAAAGGCGGGGCCTCAAGGCCGTACCCAGGGGGTCCGGTCCCCCCCCCTCCGAAATTTAAATTGTTGTTAACAAACAGGGCCTTGAGGTAGATTTTCTCAGTATGATGCGAGTCTTCAAAATGCCGCCTATTCAGTATAAAGGGAGGTAAGCGGTTCAACCCCCCCCCACCCCCCGAAAAAAAATTAACATGAAATCCATTAATTTTTCATTTTTACCGAAAGGATTACATTTAATCTCATCCCCCGTTATAGGAAATCTGTGTACGCCACAGCACCCCTTAAATGTTTCTTAAAATAAATGCTCATTATGATTTAAAAGCAAAACTACACAAAACGTACAAATGCTATATTTATTTTACTAACATTAACAACAAACTCTTCTAACTTTAGCAAATTCGTGGATTAGGGATGTGTAGTCTAGAGTAGCAGCCAATGTTGACTCACTAGAAATTATTGACAGGTTTCTTAATTTTGTTTGGCTTATTGAACTTCTTAGATAATTTTTGATTAATTTTAATTTAGAAAAATTTCTTTCCCTACTTGTGACTGACACTGGGAGTGTTAGCAAAGTTCTCAATGCTATGACAGTATTTGGATACAAAAAAAATTAAATTATTTTTGCACAAATATTTTAAAACATCTAAAGGTTTCATTAAATATGGCAGCATTCTAGATACATCACGTAATTCTTCTTGTAGAGCACTCTCATTAATGTCAGATTCATTTTTGATCGAAAGTATTGACTGGAGATTGATACAGTTCTTTTCTAGCGTTTTGTCATCAATATCTCTGAGTTTTAAAATATATAAAAACTTTAAAATTTTTGTTATGGGTTTCCAGACGCGTAAATCGTTCATTTAGATAATTACACTCATGTCCATAAATTAAGGATAATGAAGTTCAGGCAAAGAAAGAGAAAGAAGCAAAACAAATTTGCCTTATTTGTAAAGTCTATTTATTAAACAAAAAGTAAAGAGCAAAAAAGATGCTATATGTTTGACATAATTAATAAAAATTGCAAGTTTTACTCCCTTGACCAAATTTAAAAAAAGAACCTATTTACAAAAAACAGTATAACATGGTTAGTAGGATGTTTAATACGGAGTATGTCTCCAGGACGATGCAATACAGGCCTGACAACGCCTAGGCATGCTGAGTATCAAATGATCGATCTGATCTTGGGGAATATTACACCACTCATCAAGCAATGCACTCCGAAGTTCCGGTAGACAGGTGGGAGGGGGTTGACGGGCTGCAATTCGTCGGCCAAGCATATCCCACACATGCTCTATTGGATTCAAGTCCGGTGAGTATGCTGGCCAATGCATACGGGTGATATCCTCCGATTGCAGACATTCGTCTACAATGTTTGCACGGTGAGGACGGGCGTTGTCATCCATAAACACAAATTCAGCACCCATGGCGCCCCGAAACAAACGTACATGTTGTTCCAGAATGACATCCCGATAGATGTGGCCTGCCATCGTTACACTCTGAACATGCAGGTCAGTTCTGGAACCAAGAATAATTCCTCCCCAAACGAGCCATCCTGCACCACCGTAACGGTGTCTTTCAATGGTGTTCTCTTGGTGGTAACGGGTACCTGGCGCTCTCCAGATGAATGTCCGGCGAGAATCAGACTCCAAACTAAACCTGGACTCGTCGGAAAACATCACACAAGACCACTGTTGCGGTGTCCACAATACATGCTCTCTACTCCAGGTTAATCGCAGGCGACAGTGAGTTGCGGTAAGTGGAACACATCTGACAGGCCTACGAGCACATAGACCAATGTGCCCTAAGCGTCTGTACACGGTCTGCCTTGAAACTGTCGTACCGGTAGCTGAAGAGAGCTGACGAGACAGGTCTGATGCTGTACTCCGTCTGTTTCTTTTGGCAGTAACTGCCAAATAGCGGTCCTCATTCGGCGTTGTAACTCGGGGGCGACCTGTGCTGTAACGTCTACTCACATTACCATCATCTTGGAATCGTTGCCAAAGCCTGGAGATGACACTCTGGGCGATTCCAAGTTCTTCGGATATTTCCAGCTGGGTACGTCCACATTCCAGTCGTCCGATAATTCTGCCACGTAAAACATCATCCAAATGCTTCCTTTGTGCCATAACTATGCGGTTTTTGCACTGAAAGGCTTTCACAGCGCTTGTGAACAATTTTACTTCTTTGCCACCATTCCTTATATACCCCTCTCTTACACTCTCGTCATTGTGACGTACCATCCACGCCATCTGGTGGTTTCCTGTAATTTGCATATTCTTCTTCAAGATGTGCGTGATCATTCCACAGGTGAAATTTTTATTTTAGAGATCAATTTCTGTGTGATTCTGAATTATCCTTAATTTATGGACATGAGTGTATATGCAATGTCCAGAATATAGTTTAAAAAGTTTAAATTTATTTAATTTTAAATTTATTCTCCTCTGTTAAAGGCTCGCAGACAGCTTTTTCATCAAATTGAAGTTTTTTTCTTCTGGTTCTAACTTCAGTTTCTGTTGGGAATTCTATGCTGATTTCAAGATTTTCTGCAATTTCATTTGCAGCAATTTTCACCTGATCATATCCCGTTTTTCTGTAATTTTTTGCCTTTTCTACAGTTTCGGATAACATCCTTACACAATCTGATAAATTGACCGTTACAGATTGCAATAGCTTTGAAACTGAGTTTATTTCAAATAAAATGTCATGCCAAAGAATTTCACCAAATATAAACTTGTAATTTTAAATATTTTTTGCTAACCCTATAGCTCTAATTTTCGTTTCTGCATCCCTGTTGACATCTTCTATTATTTCAATTAATGCATCATAGATTTCGCAAAGTTGAAATCGTAGTGGATTTAACGCATCAATTC
>JAWZYV010017502.1:0-17167 GCA_038373885.1 Cheiracanthium punctorium
ATAGTTAAAAATACGAGAGAATTCCGTAAAGAGATCTCGGCGCCTCCGTCACTTTGGTACATTCTGCAAAATTCAAACGGCCATAACTCCCGGACTAATTGTCCGATCCTCGCCATTTCAATATCAATAGATAGTGCGTGGCAACACCTAAACACCCACCAAGTTTCATAATTTTATCTCAATTGGAACATAGTTAAAACGTGCTCCCTGTAAAACCGGATAGCGCCCCCTACCGCTCTACCCAATGACAATGTAAATTGCGCCTCCCGTATCTCCAGTTCTATATAGCCGACGACTTAGCCGCTTGGTACGTGGGCTATTGGTGCTCTTAAGTGTCCTTTGGAACGATTTGTTTTCAGTTATAATTAAAATTTCGGTAAAACGGGCACCTGCCCAGGGCGCCAAAATTGGCAAACTTCAAACGTCCATAACACCCGGACTAATTGTCCGGCAGTGATCAAACCAACATGAAAAGATAGTGTGTGGCAACACCTAAACACCCACCAAGTTTCATAATTATAGCAATATTGGAACATAGTTAAAAATACGAGAGAATTCCGTAAAGAGATCTCGGCGCCTCCGTCACTTTGGTGCATTCTGCAAAATTCAAACGGCTATAACTCCCGGACTAATTGTCCTATAGTCGCCATTTCAATATCAATAGATAGTGCGTGGCAACACCTAAACACCCACCAAGTTTCATAATTTTATCTCAATTGGAACATAGTTAAAACGTGCACCCTGTAAAACCGGATAGCGCCCCCTACCGCTCTACCCAATGACAATGTAAATTGCGCCTCCCGTATCTCCAGTTCTATATAGCCGACGACTTAGCCGCTTGGTACGTGGGCTATTGGTGCTCTTAAGTGTCCTTTGGCACTATTTGTTTTCAGTTATAATTAAAATTTCGGTAAAACGGGCACCTGCCCAGGGCGCCAAAATTGGCAAACTTCAAACGGCCATAACTCCCGGACTAATTGTCCGGCAGTGATCAAACCAACATGAAAAGATAGTGTGTGGCAACACCTAAACACCCACCAAGTTTCATAATTATAGCTATACTGGAACATAGTTAAAAATACGAGAGAATTCCGTAAAGAGATCTCGGCGCCTCCGTCACTTTGGTACATTCTGCAAAATTCAAACGGCCATAACTCCCGGACTAATTGTCCGATCGTCGCCATTTCAATATCAATAGATAGTGCGTGGCAACACCTAAACACCCACCAAGTTTCATAATTTTATCTCAATTGGAACATAGTTAAAACGTGCTCCCTGTAAAACCGGATAGCGCCCCCTACCGCTCTACCCAATGACAATGTAAATTGCGCCTCCCGTATCTCCAGTTCTATATAGCCGACGACTTAGCCGCTTGGTACGTGGGCTATTGGTGCTCTTAAGTGTCCTTTGGCACGATTTGTTTTCAGTTATAATTAAAATTTCGGTAAAACGGGCACCTGCCCAGGGCGCCAAAATTGGCAAACTTCAAACGGCCATAACTCCCGGACTAATTGTCCGGCAGTGATCAAACCAACATGAAAAGATAGTGTGTGGCAACACCTAAACACCCACCAAGTTTCATAATTATAGCTATACTGGAACATAGTTAAAAATACGAGAGAATTCCGTAAAGAGATCTCGGCGCCTCCGTCACTTTGGTACATTCTGCAAAATTCAAACGGCCATAACTCCCGGACTAATTGTCCGATCGTCGCCATTTCAATATCAATAGATAGTGCGTGGCAACACCTAAACACCCACCAAGTTTCATAATTTTATCTCAATTGGAACATAGTTAAAACGTGCACCCTGTAAAACCGGATAGCGCCCCCTACCGCTCTACCCAATGACAATGTAAATTGCGCCTCCCGTATCTCCAGTTCTATATAGCCGACGACTTAGCCGCTTGGTACGTGGGCTATTGGTGCTCTTAAGTGTCCTTTGGCACGATTTGTTTTCAGTTATAATTAAAATTTCGGTAAAACGGGCACCTGCCCAGGGCGCCAAAATTGGAAAAACTTCAAACGGCCATAACTCCCGGACTAATTGTCCGGCAGTGATCAAACCAACATGAAAAGATAGTGTGTGCAACACCTAAACACCCACCAAGTTTCATAATTATAGCTATACTGGAACATAGTTAAAAATACGAGAGAATTCCGTAAAGAGATCTCGGCGCCTCCGTCACTTTGGTACATTCTGCAAAATTCAAACGGCCATAACTCCCGGACTAATTGTCCGATCGTCGCCATTTCAATATCAATAGATAGTGCGTGGCAACACCTAAACACCCACCAAGTTTCATAATTTTATCTCAATTGGAACATAGTTAAAACGTGCACCCTGTAAAACCGGATAGCGCCCCCTACCGCTCTACCCAATGACAATGTAAATTGCGCCTCCCGTATCTCCAGTTCTATATAGCCGACGACTTAGCCGCTTGGTACGTGGGCTATTGGTGCTCTTAAGTGTCCTTTGGCACGATTTGTTTTCAGTTATAATTAAAATTTCGGTAAAACGGGCACCTGCCCAGGGCGCCAAAATTGGCAAACTTCAAACGGCCATAACTCCCGGACTAATTGTCCGGCAGTGATCAATTCAATATGAAAAGATAGTACGTGGCAACACCTAAACACCCACCAAGTTTCATAATTATAGCTATACTGGAACATAGTTAAAAATACGAGAGAATTCCGTAAAGAGATCTCGGCGCCTCCGTCATTTTGGTACATTCTGCAAAATTCAAACGGCCATAACTCCCGGACTAATTGTCCGATCGTCGCCAATTAAATATCAATAGATAGTGCGTGGCAACACCTAAACACCCACCAAGTTTCATAATTTTATCTCAATTGGAACATAGTTAAAACGTGCTCCCTGTAAAACCGGATAGCGCCCCCTACCGCTCTACCCAATGACAATGTAAATTGCGCCTCCCGTATCTCCAGTTCTATATAGCCGACGACTTAGCCGCTTGGTACGTGGGCTATTGGTGCTCTTAAGTGTCCTTTGGCACTATTTGTTTTCAGTTATAATTAAAATTTCGGTAAAACGGGCACCTGCCCAGGGCGCCAAAATTGGCAAACTTCAAACGGCCATAACTCCCGGACTAATTGTCCGGCAGTGATCAAACCAACATGAAAAGATAGTGTGTGGCAACACCTAAACACCCACCAAGTTTCATAATTATAGCTATACTGGAACATAGTTAAAAATACGAGAGAATTCCGTAAAGAGATCTCGGCGCCTCCGTCACTTTGGTACATTCTGCAAAATTCAAACGGCCATAACTCCCGGACTAATTGTCCGATCGTCGCCATTTCAATATCAATAGATAGTGCGTGGCAACACCTAAACACCCACCAAGTTTCATAATTTTATCTCAATTGGAACATAGTTAAAACGTGCTCCCTGTAAAACCGGATAGCGCCCCCTACCGCTCTACCCAATGACAATGTAAATTGCGCCTCCCGTATCTCCAGTTCTATATAGCCGACGACTTAGCCGCTTAGTACGTGGGCTATTGGTGCTCTTAAGTGTCCTTTGGCACGATTTGTTTTCAGTTATAATTAAAATTTCGGTAAAACGGGCACCTGCCCAGGGCGCCAAAATTGGCAAACTTCAAACGGCCATAACTCCCGGACTAATTGTCCGGCAGTGATCAAACCAACATGAAAAGATAGTGTGTGGCAACACCTAAACACCCACCAAGTTTCATAATTATAGCTATACTGGAACATAGTTAAAAATACGAGAGAATTCCGTAAAGAGATCTCGGCGCCTCCGTCACTTTGGTACATTCTGCAAAATTCAAACGGCCATAACTCCCGGACTAATTGTCCGATCGTCGCCATTTCAATATCAATAGATAGTGCGTGGCAACACCTAAACACCCACCAAGTTTCATAATTTTATCTCAATTGGAACATAGTTAAAACGTGCTCCCTGTAAAACCGGATAGCGCCCCCTACCGCTCTACCCAATGACAATGTAAATTGCGCCTCCCGTATCTCCAGTTCTATATAGGCGACGACTTAGCCGCTTGGTACGTGGGCTATTGGTGCTCTTAAGTGTCCTTTGGCACGATTTGTTTTCAGTTATAATTAAAATTTCGGTAAAACGGGCACCTGCCCAGGGCGCCAAAATTGGCAAACTTCAAACGGCCATAACTCCCGGACTAATTGTCCGGCAGTGATCAAACCAACATGAAAAGATAGTGTGTGGCAACACCTAAACACCCACCAAGTTTCATAATTATAGCTATACTGGAACATAGTTAAAAATACGAGAGAATTCCGTAAAGAGATCTCGGCGCCTCCGTCACTTTGGTACATTCTGCAAAATTCAAACGGCCATAACTCCCGGACTAATTGTCCGATCCTCGCCATTTCAATATCAATAGATAGTGCGTGGCAACACCTAAACACCCACCAAGTTTCATAATTTTATCTCAATTGGAACATAGTTAAAACGTGCTCCCTGTAAAACCGGATAGCGCCCCCTACCGCTCTACCCAATGACAATGTAAATTGCGCCTCCCGTATCTCCAGTTCTATATAGCCGACGACTTAGCCGCTTGGTACGTGGGCTATTGGTGCTCTTAAGTGTCCTTTGGCACGATTTGTTTTCAGTTATAATTAAAATTTCGGTAAAACGGGCACCTGCCCAGGGCGCCAAAATTGGCAAACTTCAAACGGCCATAACTCCCGGACTAATTGTCCGGCAGTGATCAAACCAACATGAAAAGATAGTGTGTGGCAACACCTAAACACCCACCAAGTTTCATAATTATAGCTATACTGGAACATAGTTAAAAATACGAGAGAATTCCGTAAAGAGATCTCGGCGCCTCCGTCACTTTGGTACATTCTGCAAAATTCAAACGGCCATAACTCCCGGACTAATTGTCCGATCCTCGCCATTTCAATATCAATAGATAGTGCGTGGCAACACCTAAACACCCACCAAGTTTCATAATTTTATCTCAATTGGAACATAGTTAAAACGTGCTCCCTGTAAAACCGGATAGCGCCCCCTACCGCTCTACCCAATGACAATGTAAATTGCGCCTCCCGTATCTCCAGTTCTATATAGCCGACGACTTAGCCGCTTGGTACGTGGGCTATTGGTGCTCTTAAGTGTCCTTTGGAACGATTTGTTTTCAGTTATAATTAAAATTTCGGTAAAACGGGCACCTGCCCAGGGCGCCAAAATTGGCAAACTTCAAACGTCCATAACACCCGGACTAATTGTCCGGCAGTGATCAAACCAACATGAAAAGATAGTGTGTGGCAACACCTAAACACCCACCAAGTTTCATAATTATAGCAATATTGGAACATAGTTAAAAATACGAGAGAATTCCGTAAAGAGATCTCGGCGCCTCCGTCACTTTGGTGCATTCTGCAAAATTCAAACGGCTATAACTCCCGGACTAATTGTCCTATAGTCGCCATTTCAATATCAATAGATAGTGCGTGGCAACACCTAAACACCCACCAAGTTTCATAATTTTATCTCAATTGGAACATAGTTAAAACGTGCACCCTGTAAAACCGGATAGCGCCCCCTACCGCTCTACCCAATGACAATGTAAATTGCGCCTCCCGTATCTCCAGTTCTATATAGCCGACGACTTAGCCGCTTGGTACGTGGGCTATTGGTGCTCTTAAGTGTCCTTTGGCACTATTTGTTTTCAGTTATAATTAAAATTTCGGTAAAACGGGCACCTGCCCAGGGCGCCAAAATTGGCAAACTTCAAACGGCCATAACTCCCGGACTAATTGTCCGGCAGTGATCAAACCAACATGAAAAGATAGTGTGTGGCAACACCTAAACACCCACCAAGTTTCATAATTATAGCTATACTGGAACATAGTTAAAAATACGAGAGAATTCCGTAAAGAGATCTCGGCGCCTCCGTCACTTTGGTACATTCTGCAAAATTCAAACGGCCATAACTCCCGGACTAATTGTCCGATCGTCGCCATTTCAATATCAATAGATAGTGCGTGGCAACACCTAAACACCCACCAAGTTTCATAATTTTATCTCAATTGGAACATAGTTAAAACGTGCTCCCTGTAAAACCGGATAGCGCCCCCTACCGCTCTACCCAATGACAATGTAAATTGCGCCTCCCGTATCTCCAGTTCTATATAGCCGACGACTTAGCCGCTTGGTACGTGGGCTATTGGTGCTCTTAAGTGTCCTTTGGCACGATTTGTTTTCAGTTATAATTAAAATTTCGGTAAAACGGGCACCTGCCCAGGGCGCCAAAATTGGCAAACTTCAAACGGCCATAACTCCCGGACTAATTGTCCGGCAGTGATCAAACCAACATGAAAAGATAGTGTGTGGCAACACCTAAACACCCACCAAGTTTCATAATTATAGCTATACTGGAACATAGTTAAAAATACGAGAGAATTCCGTAAAGAGATCTCGGCGCCTCCGTCACTTTGGTACATTCTGCAAAATTCAAACGGCCATAACTCCCGGACTAATTGTCCGATCGTCGCCATTTCAATATCAATAGATAGTGCGTGGCAACACCTAAACACCCACCAAGTTTCATAATTTTATCTCAATTGGAACATAGTTAAAACGTGCACCCTGTAAAACCGGATAGCGCCCCCTACCGCTCTACCCAATGACAATGTAAATTGCGCCTCCCGTATCTCCAGTTCTATATAGCCGACGACTTAGCCGCTTGGTACGTGGGCTATTGGTGCTCTTAAGTGTCCTTTGGCACGATTTGTTTTCAGTTATAATTAAAATTTCGGTAAAACGGGCACCTGCCCAGGGCGCCAAAATTGGCAAACTTCAAACGGCCATAACTCCCGGACTAATTGTCCGGCAGTGATCAAACCAACATGAAAAGATAGTGTGTGGCAACACCTAAACACCCACCAAGTTTCATAATTATAGCTATACTGGAACATAGTTAAAAATACGAGAGAATTCCGTAAAGAGATCTCGGCGCCTCCGTCACTTTGGTACATTCTGCAAAATTCAAACGGCCATAACTCCCGGACTAATTGTCCGATCGTCGCCATTTCAATATCAATAGATAGTGCGTGGCAACACCTAAACACCCACCAAGTTTCATAATTTTATCTCAATTGGAACATAGTTAAAACGTGCACCCTGTAAAACCGGATAGCGCCCCCTACCGCTCTACCCAATGACAATGTAAATTGCGCCTCCCGTATCTCCAGTTCTATATAGCCGACGACTTAGCCGCTTGGTACGTGGGCTATTGGTGCTCTTAAGTGTCCTTTGGCACGATTTGTTTTCAGTTATAATTAAAATTTCGGTAAAACGGGCACCTGCCCAGGGCGCCAAAATTGGCAAACTTCAAACGGCCATAACTCCCGGACTAATTGTCCGGCAGTGATCAAACCAACATGAAAAGATAGTGTGTGGCAACACCTAAACACCCACCAAGTTTCATAATTATAGCTATACTGGAACATAGTTAAAAATACGAGAGAATTCCGTAAAGAGATCTCGGCGCCTCCGTCACTTTGGTACATTCTGCAAAATTCAAACGGCCATAACTCCCGGACTAATTGTCCGATCGTCGCCATTTCAATATCAATAGATAGTGCGTGGCAACACCTAAACACCCACCAAGTTTCATAATTTTATCTCAATTGGAACATAGTTAAAACGTGCACCCTGTAAAACCGGATAGCGCCCCCTACCGCTCTACCCAATGACAATGTAAATTGCGCCTCCCGTATCTCCAGTTCTATATAGCCGACGACTTAGCCGCTTGGTACGTGGGCTATTGGTGCTCTTAAGTGTCCTTTGGCACTATTTGTTTTCAGTTATAATTAAAATTTCGGTAAAACGGGCACCTGCCCAGGGCGCCAAAATTGGCAAACTTCAAACGGCCATAACTCCCGGACTAATTGTCCGGCAGTGATCAAACCAACATGAAAAGATAGTGTGTGGCAACACCTAAACACCCACCAAGTTTCATAATTATAGCTATACTGGAACATAGTTAAAAATACGAGAGAATTCCGTAAAGAGATCTCGGCGCCTCCGTCACTTTGGTACATTCTGCAAAATTCAAACGGCTATAACTCCCGGACTAATTGTCCGATCGTCGCCATTTCAATATCAATAGATAGTGCGTGGCAACACCTAAACACCCACCAAGTTTCATAATTTTATCTCAATTGGAACATAGTTAAAACGTGCACCCTGTAAAACCGGATAGCGCCCCCTACCGCTCTACCCAATGACAATGTAAATTGCGCCTCCCGTATCTCCAGTTCTATATAGCCGACGACTTAGCCGCTTGGTACGTGGGCTATTGGTGCTCTTAAGTGTCCTTTGGCACGATTTGTTTTCAGTTATAATTAAAATTTCGGTAAAACGGGCACCTGCCCAGGGCGCCAAAATTGGCAAACTTCAAACGGCCATAACTCCCGGACTAATTGTCCGGCAGTGATCAAACCAACATGAAAAGATAGTGTGTGGCAACACCTAAACACCCACCAAGTTTCATAATTATAGCTATACTGGAACATAGTTAAAAATACGAGAGAATTCCGTAAAGAGATCTCGGCGCCTCCGTCACTTTGGTACATTCTGCAAAATTCAAACGGCTATAACTCCCGGACTAATTGTCCGATCGTCGCCATTTCAATATCAATAGATAGTGCGTGGCAACACCTAAACACCCACCAAGTTTCATAATTTTATCTCAATTGGAACATAGTTAAAACGTGCACCCTGTAAAACCGGATAGCGCCCCCTACCGCTCTACCCAATGACAATGTAAATTGCGCCTCCCGTATCTCCAGTTCTATATAGCCGACGACTTAGCCGCTTGGTACGTGGGCTATTGGTGCTCTTAAGTGTCCTTTGGCACGATTTGTTTTCAGTTATAATTAAAATTTCGGTAAAACGGGCACCTGCCCAGGGCGCCAAAATTGGCAAACTTCAAACGGCCATAACTCCCGGACTAATTGTCCGGCAGTGATCAAACCAACATGAAAAGATAGTGTGTGGCAACACCTAAACACCCACCAAGTTTCATAATTATAGCTATACTGGAACATAGTTAAAAATACGAGAGAATTCCGTAAAGAGATCTCGGCGCCTCCGTCACTTTGGTACATTCTGCAAAATTCAAACGGCTATAACTCCCGGACTAATTGTCCGATCGTCGCCATTTCAATATCAATAGATAGTGCGTGGCAACACCTAAACACCCACCAAGTTTCATAATTTTATCTCAATTGGAACATAGTTAAAACGTGCACCCTGTAAAACCGGATAGCGCCCCCTACCGCTCTACCCAATGACAATGTAAATTGCGCCTCCCGTATCTCCAGTTCTATATAGCCGACGACTTAGCCGCTTGGTACGTGGGCTATTGGTGCTCTTAAGTGTCCTTTGGCACGATTTGTTTTCAGTTATAATTAAAATTTCGGTAAAACGGGCACCTGCCCAGGGCGCCAAAATTGGCAAACTTCAAACGGCCATAACTCCCGGACTAATTGTCCGGCAGTGATCAAACCAACATGAAAAGATAGTGTGTGGCAACACCTAAACACCCACCAAGTTTCATAATTATAGCTATACTGGAACATAGTTAAAAATACGAGAGAATTCCGTAAAGAGATCTCGGCGCCTCCGTCACTTTGGTACATTCTGCAAAATTCAAACGGCTATAACTCCCGGACTAATTGTCCGATCGTCGCCATTTCAATATCAATAGATAGTGCGTGGCAACACCTAAACACCCACCAAGTTTCATAATTTTATCTCAATTGGAACATAGTTAAAACGTGCACCCTGTAAAACCGGATAGCGCCCCCTACCGCTCTACCCAATGACAATGTAAATTGCGCCTCCCGTATCTCCAGTTCTATATAGCCGACGACTTAGCCGCTTGGTACGTGGGCTATTGGTGCTCTTAAGTGTCCTTTGGCACGATTTGTTTTCAGTTATAATTAAAATTTCGGTAAAACGGGCACCTGCCCAGGGCGCCAAAATTGGCAAACTTCAAACGTCCATAACTCCCGGACTAATTGTCCGGCAGTGATCAAACCAACATGAAAAGATAGTGTGTGGCAACACCTAAACACCCACCAAGTTTCATAATTATAGCTATACTGGAACATAGTTAAAAATACGAGAGAATTCCGTAAAGAGATCTCGGCGCCTCCGTCACTTTGGTACATTCTGCAAAATTCAAACGGCTATAACTCCCGGACTAATTGTCCGATCGTCGCCATTTCAATATCAATAGATAGTGCGTGGCAACACCTAAACACCCACCAAGTTTCATAATTTTATCTCAATTGGAACATAGTTAAAACGTGCACCCTGTAAAACCGGATAGCGCCCCCTACCGCTCTACCCAATGACAATGTAAATTGCGCCTCCCGTATCTCCAGTTCTATATAGCCGACGACTTAGCCGCTTGGTACGTGGGCTATTGGTGCTCTTAAGTGTCCTTTGGCACTATTTGTTTTCAGTTATAATTAAAATTTCGGTAAAACGGGCACCTGCCCAGGGCGCCAAAATTGGCAAACTTCAAACGGCCATAACTCCCGGACTAATTGTCCGGCAGTGATCAAACCAACATGAAAAGATAGTGTGTGGCAACACCTAAACACCCACCAAGTTTCATAATTATAGCTATACTGGAACATAGTTAAAAATACGAGAGAATTTCGTAAAGAGATCTCGGCGCCTCCGTCACTTTGGTACATTCTGCAAAATTCAAACGGCTATAACTCCCGGACTAATTGTCCGATCGTCGCCATTTCAATATCAATAGATAGTGCGTGGCAACACCTAAACACCCACCAAGTTTCATAATTTTATCTCAATTGGAACATAGTTAAAACGTGCACCCTGTAAAACCGGATAGCGCCCCCTACCGCTCTACCCAATGACAATGTAAATTGCGCCTCCCGTATCTCCAGTTCTATATAGCCGACGACTTAGCCGCTTGGTACGTGGGCTATTGGTGCTCTTAAGTGTCCTTTGGCACGATTTGTTTTCAGTTATAATTAAAATTTCGGTAAAACGGGCACCTGCCCAGGGCGCCAAAATTGGCAAACTTCAAACGGCCATAACTCCCGGACTAATTGTCCGGCAGTGATCAAACCAACATGAAAAGATAGTGTGTGGCAACACCTAAACACCCACCAAGTTTCATAATTATAGCTATACTGGAACATAGTTAAAAATACGAGAGAATTCCGTAAAGAGATCTCGGCGCCTCCGTCACTTTGGTACATTCTGCAAAATTCAAACGGCTATAACTCCCGGACTAATTGTCCGATCGTCGCCATTTCAATATCAATAGATAGTGCGTGGCAACACCTAAACACCCACCAAGTTTCATAATTTTATCTCAATTGGAACATAGTTAAAACGTGCACCCTGTAAAACCGGATAGCGCCCCCTACCGCTCTACCCAATGACAATGTAAATTGCGCCTCCCGTATCTCCAGTTCTATATAGCCGACGACTTAGCCGCTTGGTACGTGGGCTATTGGTGCTCTTAAGTGTCCTTTGGCACGATTTGTTTTCAGTTATAATTAAAATTTCGGTAAAACGGGCACCTGCCCAGGGCGCCAAAATTGGCAAACTTCAAACGGCCATAACTCCCGGACTAATTGTCCGGCAGTGATCAAACCAACATGAAAAGATAGTGTGTGGCAACACCTAAACACCCACCAAGTTTCATAATTATAGCTATACTGGAACATAGTTAAAAATACGAGAGAATTCCGTAAAGAGATCTCGGCGCCTCCGTCACTTTGGTACATTCTGCAAAATTCAAACGGCTATAACTCCCGGACTAATTGTCCGATCGTCGCCATTTCAATATCAATAGATAGTGCGTGGCAACACCTAAACACCCACCAAGTTTCATAATTTTATCTCAATTGGAACATAGTTAAAACGTGCACCCTGTAAAACCGGATAGCGCCCCCTACCGCTCTACCCAATGACAATGTAAATTGCGCCTCCCGTATCTCCAGTTCTATATAGCCGACGACTTAGCCGCTTGGTACGTGGGCTATTGGTGCTCTTAAGTGTCCTTTGGCACTATTTGTTTTCAGTTATAATTAAAATTTCGGTAAAACGGGCACCTGCCCAGGGCGCCAAAATTGGCAAACTTCAAACGGCCATAAGTCCCGGACTAATTGTCCGGCAGTGATCAAACCAACATGAAAAGATAGTGTGTGGCAACACCTAAACACCCACCAAGTTTCATAATTATAGCTATACTGGAACATAGTTAAAAATACGAGAGAATTTCGTAAAGAGATCTCGGCGCCTCCGTCACTTTGGTACATTCTGCAAAATTCAAACGGCTATAACTCCCGGACTAATTGTCCGATCGTCGCCATTTCAATATCAATAGATAGTGCGTGGCAACACCTAAACACCCACCAAGTTTCATAATTTTATCTCAATTGGAACATAGTTAAAACGTGCACCCTGTAAAACCGGATAGCGCCCCCTACCGCTCTACCCAATGACAATGTAAATTGCGCCTCCCGTATCTCCAGTTCTATATAGCCGACGACTTAGCCGCTTGGTACGTGGGCTATTGGTGCTCTTAAGTGTCCTTTGGCACGATTTGTTTTCAGTTATAATTAAAATTTCGGTAAAACGGGCACCTGCCCAGGGCGCCAAAATTGGCAAACTTCAAACGTCCATAACTCCCGGACTAATTGTCCGGCAGTGATCAAACCAACATGAAAAGATAGTGTGTGGCAACACCTAAACACCCACCAAGTTTCATAATTATAGCTATACTGGAACATAGTTAAAAATACGAGAGAATTTCCGTAAAGAGATCTCGGCGCCTCCGTCACTTTGGTACATTCTGCAAAATTCAAACGGCTATAACTCCCGGACTAATTGTCCGATCGTCGCCATTTCAATATCAATAGATAGTGCGTGGCAACACCTAAACACCCACCAAGTTTCATAATTTTATCTCAATTGGAACATAGTTAAAACGTGCACCCTGTAAAACCGGATAGCGCCCCCTACCGCTCTACCCAATGACAATGTAAATTGCGCCTCCCGTATCTCCAGTTCTATATAGCCGACGACTTAGCCGCTTGGTACGTGGGCTATTGGTGCTCTTAAGTGTCCTTTGGCACGATTTGTTTTCAGTTATAATTAAAATTTCGGTAAAACGGGCACCTGCCCAGGGCGCCAAAATTGGCAAACTTCAAACGGCCATAACTCCCGGACTAATTGTCCGGCAGTGATCAAACCAACATGAAAAGATAGTGTGTGGCAACACCTAAACACCCACCAAGTTTCATAATTATAGCTATACTGGAACATAGTTAAAAATACGAGAGAATTCCGTAAAGAGATCTCGGCGCCTCCGTCACTTTGGTACATTCTGCAAAATTCAAACGGCTATAACTCCCGGACTAATTGTCCGATCGTCGCCATTTCAATATCAATAGATAGTGCGTGGCAACACCTAAACACCCACCAAGTTTCATAATTTTATCTCAATTGGAACATAGTTAAAACGTGCACCCTGTAAAACCGGATAGCGCCCCCTACCGCTCTACCCAATGACAATGTAAATTGCGCCTCCCGTATCTCCAGTTCTATATAGCCGACGACTTAGCCGCTTGGTACGTGGGCTATTGGTGCTCTTAAGTGTCCTTTGGCACGATTTGTTTTCAGTTATAATTAAAATTTCGGTAAAACGGGCACCTGCCCAGGGCGCCAAAATTGGCAAACTTCAAACGGCCATAACTCCCGGACTAATTGTCCGGCAGTGATCAAACCAACATGAAAAGATAGTGTGTGGCAACACCTAAACACCCACCAAGTTTCATAATTATAGCTATACTGGAACATAGTTAAAAATACGAGAGAATTCCGTAAAGAGATCTCGGCGCCTCCGTCACTTTGGTACATTCTGCAAAATTCAAACGGCTATAACTCCCGGACTAATTGTCCGATCGTCGCCATTTCAATATCAATAGATAGTGCGTGGCAACACCTAAACACCCACCAAGTTTCATAATTTTATCTCAATTGGAACATAGTTAAAACGTGCACCCTGTAAAACCGGATAGCGCCCCCTACCGCTCTACCCAATGACAATGTAAATTGCGCCTCCCGTATCTCCAGTTCTATATAGCCGACGACTTAGCCGCTTGGTACGTGGGCTATTGGTGCTCTTAAGTGTCCTTTGGCACGATTTGTTTTCAGTTATAATTAAAATTTCGGTAAAACGGGCACCTGCCCAGGGCGCCAAAATTGGCAAACTTCAAACGGCCATAACTCCCGGACTAATTGTCCGGCAGTGATCAAACCAACATGAAAAGATAGTGTGTGGCAACACCTAAACACCCACCAAGTTTCATAATTATAGCTATACTGGAACATAGTTAAAAATACGAGAGAATTCCGTAAAGAGATCTCGGCGCCTCCGTCACTTTGGTACATTCTGCAAAATTCAAACGGCTATAACTCCCGGACTAATTGTCCGATCGTCGCCATTTCAATATCAATAGATAGTGCGTGGCAACACCTAAACACCCACCAAGTTTCATAATTTTATCTCAATTGGAACATAGTTAAAACGTGCACCCTGTAAAACCGGATAGCGCCCCCTACCGCTCTACCCAATGACAATGTAAATTGCGCCTCCCGTATCTCCAGTTCTATATAGCCGACGACTTAGCCGCTTGGTACGTGGGCTATTGGTGCTCTTAAGTGTCCTTTGGCACGATTTGTTTTCAGTTATAATTAAAATTTCGGTAAAACGGGCACCTGCCCAGGGCGCCAAAATTGGCAAACTTCAAACGTCCATAACTCCCGGACTAATTGTCCGGCAGTGATCAAACCAACATGAAAAGATAGTGTGTGGCAACACCTAAACACCCACCAAGTTTCATAATTATAGCTATACTGGAACATAGTTAAAAATACGAGAGAATTCCGTAAAGAGATCTCGGCGCCTCCGTCACTTTGGTACATTCTGCAAAATTCAAACGGCTATAACTCCCGGACTAATTGTCCGATCGTCGCCATTTCAATATCAATAGATAGTGCGTGGCAACACCTAAACACCCACCAAGTTTCATAATTTTATCTCAATTGGAACATAGTTAAAACGTGCACCCTGTAAAACCGGATAGCGCCCCCTACCGCTCTACCCAATGACAATGTAAATTGCGCCTCCCGTATCTCCAGTTCTATATAGCCGACGACTTAGCCGCTTGGTACGTGGGCTATTGGTGCTCTTAAGTGTCCTTTGGCACTATTTGTTTTCAGTTATAATTAAAATTTCGGTAAAACGGGCACCTGCCCAGGGCGCCAAAATTGGCAAACTTCAAACGGCCATAACTCCCGGACTAATTGTCCGGCAGTGATCAAACCAACATGAAAAGATAGTGTGTGGCAACACCTAAACACCCACCAAGTTTCATAATTATAGCTATACTGGAACATAGTTAAAAATACGAGAGAATTTCGTAAAGAGATCTCGGCGCCTCCGTCACTTTGGTACATTCTGCAAAATTCAAACGGCTATAACTCCCGGACTAATTGTCCGATCGTCGCCATTTCAATATCAATAGATAGTGCGTGGCAACACCTAAACACCCACCAAGTTTCATAATTTTATCTCAATTGGAACATAGTTAAAACGTGCACCCTGTAAAACCGGATAGCGCCCCCTACCGCTCTACCCAATGACAATGTAAATTGCGCCTCCCGTATCTCCAGTTCTATATAGCCGACGACTTAGCCGCTTGGTACGTGGGCTATTGGTGCTCTTAAGTGTCCTTTGGCACGATTTGTTTTCAGTTATAATTAAAATTTCGGTAAAACGGGCACCTGCCCAGGGCGCCAAAATTGGCAAACTTCAAACGTCCATAACTCCCGGACTAATTGTCCGGCAGTGATCAAACCAACATGAAAAGATAGTGTGTGGCAACACCTAAACACCCACCAAGTTTCATAATTATAGCTATACTGGAACATAGTTAAAAATACGAGAGAATTCCGTAAAGAGATCTCGGCGCCTCCGTCACTTTGGTACATTCTGCAAAATTCAAACGGCCTATAACTCCCGGACTAATTGTCCGATCGTCGCCATTTCAATATCAATAGATAGTGCGTGGCAACACCTAAACACCCACCAAGTTTCATAATTTTATCTCAATTGGAACATAGTTAAAACGTGCACCCTGTAAAACCGGATAGCGCCCCCTACCGCTCTACCCAATGACAATGTAAATTGCGCCTCCCGTATCTCCAGTTCTATATAGCCGACGACTTAGCCGCTTGGTACGTGGGCTATTGGTGCTCTTAAGTGTCCTTTGGCACGATTTGTTTTCAGTTATAATTAAAATTTCGGTAAAACGGGCACCTGCCCAGGGCGCCAAAATTGGCAAACTTCAAACGGCCATAACTCCCGGACTAATTGTCCGGCAGTGATCAAACCAACATGAAAAGATAGTGTGTGGCAACACCTAAACACCCACCAAGTTTCATAATTATAGCTATACTGGAACATAGTTAAAAATACGAGAGAATTCCGTAAAGAGATCTCGGCGCCTCCGTCACTTTGGTACATTCTGCAAAATTCAAACGGCTATAACTCCCGGACTAATTGTCCGATCGTCGCCATTTCAATATCAATAGATAGTGCGTGGCAACACCTAAACACCCACCAAGTTTCATAATTTTATCTCAATTGGAACATAGTTAAAACGTGCACCCTGTAAAACCGGATAGCGCCCCCTACCGCTCTACCCAATGACAATGTAAATTGCGCCTCCCGTATCTCCAGTTCTATATAGCCGACGACTTAGCCGCTTGGTACGTGGGCTATTGGTGCTCTTAAGTGTCCTTTGGCACTATTTGTTTTCAGTTATAATTAAAATTTCGGTAAAACGGGCACCTGCCCAGGGCGCCAAAATTGGCAAACTTCAAACGGCCATAAGTCCCGGACTAATTGTCCGGCAGTGATCAAACCAACATGAAAAGATAGTGTGTGGCAACACCTAAACACCCACCAAGTTTCATAATTATAGCTATACTGGAACATAGTTAAAAATACGAGAGAATTTCGTAAAGAGATCTCGGCGCCTCCGTCACTTTGGTACATTCTGCAAAATTCAAA
>JAWZYV010017503.1:0-31422 GCA_038373885.1 Cheiracanthium punctorium
TACCATTCACCGGAAGTGTTGCATAAGCTTCACCTCTCAGGTTCCCTTCATTTAAGTGACGTTGGCTCGAGGATTGCTTTTCACAGTTACAGACCATCACAACATCAATTGATTTTATTAATGGAAACTCTAATACAGAAATATCAGAGTTTCATTTCTTGAGCTTTCGGCTTCCTTGTATAAATTACTAGAAGGAATGGAATAAATACGTATTTATTTATAACAGAACGTAAAGAAATTACTGGTGGTTTTCACTTATCATATTCACAAAATCTTTCATCACAGGTTTTTTTTTTTTTCCCTAATGGCCGGGATATGCCGGGAAGGCTGTGTCTACAACAGGCCGGAATTGTTGTCTCTTTATTATGAGGGCAGCTATTAGGTGAACCAGCATCGCCCCCATGAAGGACGGACATGAGAACCACGCCCAGTCGGGGATCGAAACCCAGAAGCCTGGAGTTGAACCCGAAACTGGAAGGCGGTGCTTTACCCACAATACACCTCGGTCGGCGTTCATCAGATAATGGTGTGAGGAATTAAACATAAGGAATCATTTTTAAAAATATAAATTGCGTTTTTTTTTAATTTCAGTATATTAATACATTATAAAGAAACTTATCATGGAAATTATCATAAATTTATTCATAAAAACCTAATTAAGAATTGCTCCAACATAACAGAAAATCGAGGAAGGATGTTTTTTTAGTCCGCCTGCAATATCTTACAAAGTATAAAATGATAGTACTGTAATAGTACTGTAACTATACTGCAAAAGTATAGTTACAGTACTATTATCAGAGTAACAAAAACTTCTTGCGTGGCATGTTTTTGTATGAATGTTTCCAAACGACTCAAGGAAAAATTCCCATTCAGCACATTTTATAGTGTTCACGTATTCACTTTTAACCTGTAGGCAACCAAAAAAACTCGAGACAATTATACCGATGGCTACGTGACAGGCCTGAAACCAGGACTTTCATACTTTAGCTATAAACCACGTTCAGTGTATTTTATACATTTGGCTATGGTGGGGCCGATAAAAGTTTCAAAGAGAAAGAGTGCTTGTTTGTTTGCGAGTAAGATATATTACACCAAGATTAATGTTCAACAAAATATTCTAATGGAGTCTTCACTCCCCACAGGACCAAGTTATTTTATCAACTAACTCCTATAAAGAAGTTCGATCCCAATAGTAAGATAAGGATTAGTTTGTCTAATATTCAATGAAATAATCCAAATTACAGAGAACTAAAAAAGAAAACAACTTTAAGCGCTGCAGTGTACTTAGTTCACTTCTTTTCCTATACGCTATCGCCAGTCTGTTGACTCTATGGAGAGTATTCGATTGTTTGTTGTGGGGCGTTCCTTGACAAAATGATCTGCAATCACGAACTGCGTTTTTACTCGGAGTAGTGAAACACAACAACAGCTACCAACAATTCTTGAATACAATTAACCACTTTTTGGAAATTGCTTGTTTTTAACCCTCAAACGTACTCCGATGTGTACTTGCATCGTATTTTTCACTGGCGGATTAGAGCAACACATCTTAGATATTAGAGATGGCCAATGATTCGATGAGTCGAATCAGTGATTCGAATCTTGGTACTGAGTGGCTCAGTCTTTACATTCACTATGTACTGATTCGAATCTCAAGCCCTCAACTGTTGGGAAATACATTCCAAGTGCGAAGGGAAGGAAAACTTATTTTCCCTTTGCCGTTCCCAGAGATTTTCCCTTACTCTTTCAACTCTTTTCGACTCTTTACGACTCTGAGTCGGTAGATGATTTGAAACAGCAAATGAGTGGGTGTGGGTGAGTTGGTCACTGAGTTGGTGCAGCAACGAATCTTTACTGATTCATTGTTTCGCTCTGTTTCGGTGATTGTATACGATGAATCTCAACTCAGTAGAATCTCAAATGTTTCAGTGATTGTATGCGATCGTTGAGATTCGTTAGTTTTTTGAATCTTCTATCGACTCAGAGTCGAAAGGAGTCGAAAAGAGTTGAAAGGATGTTTCATTTAATTGGAGTTTTTTTTCGAATCTTCTATCGACTCAGAGTCGAAAAGAGTTGAAAGGATGTTTCATTTAATTGGAGTTTTTTTTTCGAATCTTTGGTGTTTCATTTCTTGGTTGGTGGTCGGATTTAAAGTTTTATCTGTCTGTGGTTGTGGAGTCGGTCGAACATCGTTTGCTTTTGGCGGGGGGCATAGGCGTTACTTCCTAAGGGCAAGAGGGGTCAATCCCCCCCGAAAAAAAAATTAAGAAAATTCAAGTATCAGAGCTATTTAATAATGATATTTTCTACAATCGGAAACATTTTGTGACCCCATCCAAATATTACATGCCAATTTACGCCAATGCTCGTGGAAGAGCGGGGGGTGTCTCAAAGTTGTTTAAACCTTTTTCCCTCGGGGGGGGGGGGACTTCCTCCTTCCAACTTGTCTGGCTGGTTTAATATTTGTTTAAAATTTAAGGAAACATCCCTTTTCTACTTTTAACTTCAATATATGTCCCCCTGCCCCCAACCTCAAAAAAAAAAAAAAAAAAAAACGGACACGTTAAGTTTACATGGTTGGCAGGTTTTCATGTGAAGGGATATAGAATGAAATAAAGTTAGGATTGTGCTTGTCACTTTTAATGAAGGATACAGGGGCGGTATTAAGCGCTCCCACAAAAGGATTTTGTAGTAAGCAAAATAACATTTCGCTTTATTGCTGCAGATTTCGTTTAAGATATTTTTTTTACCTTGTTTGTCGTTTAAGGGGAATGATTTTATTTTCTTTCGTAATTCAGAGAAATACAAAATAGGGTCTAAAGCAGTGGCGTAGTTAGGGTTATTGACAGTGGCGTAGCCAGGATTTTATTTCGGGGTGGGCTGGGTATCAAATTTAAAGATAAAGTTCAATTGTAAGTTAAGTAAAGGGTCCCATTTTGGGGGTGGGGCAGCAGCCCATCAGTAGGACTGGGCCAAAAATCGATAAATATCGACATATCGGTTTTATTTCAACATCAAATATCCGATATTCCCATTTTCATTATTCTCTAGTTTCATATTAGTTTCATATTAGTTATAGAAATCTCGAATTCGATAAAGGTAAAAAATACAGGCCGGCGATAAGAAAATCCTGAGCTCAATACCAGCTTGTGATGCTTTTGCTACTGCTTTCTGTCCGTTGATGACGATGCCGGATCGCGGAAAAAACAGCTCCATGGTTTATTAGTCTAATTACCATAATTAATTAACGTATATCCCGGAAACTATCCACCGGAGCGCGTTTTTATTGATTCTCGACCCCCCCTATTCTCAACACCCCATCGATACTTAAAATTTCGAATGCTTTGACACCAAACTTAACCTTTTAATCTTACAGGCCCAGGGGGTCATACGAAGCTCCCCTATATTTTCAATTTGGGCATTTTAAACACTAGCCTCCTCCGGCGGCATCTCTAAAGCCTGGAAACCATTCCAGAGCCAATTTCTACATGTTTGCAGTCCTTTTAAGCCTCAATCATGGTTAATTAGTCTAATTACCATAATTAATTAACGTATATCTCGGAAACTATCCATCGGAGCGCGTTTTTATTGATTCTCGACCCCCCCTTAGGAACCCCCATCGTTGCATAAAATTTCGAATGCTTTGACACCAAACTTAACCTTTTAATCTTACAGGCCCAGGGGGTCATACGAAGCCCCCGTATATATTCATTTCGGGCAGTTTAAACACTACTTTAACTTGAACCGCCCTACGACGGCATCTCCAAAGCCTACAAACCGTCCCAGAGCAAAAGGAGAGAGAGATGCTAGCTGCCCGAGAACTCAGCGGAGAAGGAACCCGATGAATGGGTGAAGGGTGTTTAAATAGTACGGCTTTCGGCGCAGAGAGAGGGAAAATTTCCTTAGTTGTTTTATTGATTCAAGATTCGAATCACTGATTCGAATCATCGAAGTAGTGAGTGAGTTGAGATTCGAATCAGTAAAATGAGTCGAACCGCCCATCTCTACTAGATATAGAAAGCCTTACGACTCCTGCGTCATCAAAATTTGACGTCATCATTAGGCCTACATTTAAAAGTTTTATTTTCGTAAAATGAAACTATTAAAAATTTCTGGTGAATTTACCCATGAATAGCAATATTTTAATAATTTGAGAAAATAAATATAATTTAAGACAAATGAGAGTTTTTAATCTTGATTAATTGATAATATGACAAAGAAGTAGGTCATACTGAAAAATTTCGTATGAGAAAGGCATTGTAATTTTCTAATATTCGTAGCATTCACCAGACATTTTTAATAGTTTTATTTTGTAACGATAAAACTTTTAAATGTAAGCCTAATGATGACGTCAAATCTTCGTGACGTACGAGTTGTAAGGCTTTCTATATCTACGGGGCGCTGATTAGAGTCGTGCATTCAAGGGTTAACATTTCTTTTTCATGTCATATATCAGCTCACATTTCAAACACTACTGGGAACATATAGGAAGTTCTATTTATACCGCTCAAACTCTTTACAGCTATATTCCTCGTTCGGAGAACATAAAAAATGCTTGTAGACCTATAGCTTTTATGGAAGCATATTCAAATGAACTATGTACATCCCTCCAATAAAGTCTGTTTTCGTCCACCGTATACAGCGTTTTTGCTATTCTAGCATTTTTCTAAAAAAGTGGGGGTCATAGACGTATAGTTCTATAGGTATTTTTTATGAAGTAACAACGAAAAATATGATTGTCCAGAGTTCAAGTGGTACTTATGGGAAATCCTCTATAAAACAGTAGTATTAAAAAATATGTCATTGGCAGTAATGCATGGCAGTATTGGTCAGTAATGTATGATCGGCATCAAGATAGTCAAATAAGGCGAAATTAAAGTCGTGTATATATTTGATGCCAAATTTCTAATATAAAAGAACTTTCTCGCGAAATCATACTTAATAATTGATTAAAGTATAGCATAAAAACATTTTAATGATTTGAAATAGAAAATTTAATTTTATGACGGATGGATATTTTTAACCATCATGAATTATTCATAATATGATAAAGATCATAAAGTATTATTTATATCGGTAGGTTATTTTAATTTTTATTTTAAGATGTTTTGTAATATTTGTACCCTTCCTCGGGAATAGTACTTTTACTTTGTGAAAATAATATTGTGATAACTTCAAACCTTCTACTCTATGATTTCCGATATTTAATAAGCGTTGGTTCGAGGGATATCTATCACAGTGTCAGATAATAACCTTTATTTACGGAAACTATAATTTATTAATCAGATTTTAATTTCTGGAACAATTTAAAGATTGGAAACAGTTCAGTAAAGTACAATAAGCGAGTTATGATTCATTAACAAAACATGGAGAAATTGCTGGTGGTTTTTACTTATTACGGCAATGTGGTTCATCAGATGTTCGTATTAGGAATAAAGTATATGAAATCATTTTTAAGAAAAATATATATATATTTTTAATGTAATATAGAGTAAAACGAAATTTTCATTGAATATTTCATTTCATGGAATCTTCATACATGAAAATGTAATTAAAAATCATTAAAACATAGTTAAAATAGATCAAGGGCCTTTTTAGTCCACCTATGATAATTCAAATCAAAAATATTACGGAACAGTGTAATTTGGAATTTCCTTCTTAAGACTCTAAATCCAACTGAAATATTTCAGTCGAGTTTATTATATTATTATCAGAGAAACAAAAGCTTCGCGAGATAATTCATGTTCATTTATCGATTATTTCAAAGGACTTATGAGAGTTATCAACTACTCCGACATATAATTAACCTCTTCAAATTTATTTAACTTGTTTAATAGGAGTACAATGCATGTACTTCTACTTCCGTTTTTTTACACTTCACGCTGCGCAACTTGCTATACTTTACGACACAAATAACGGTTCACAAAATTTGTTGGTTATATTCTGGAGTAGCTGGCAAATCATCACAAATGTAGAGATTTGACAAGCATTTGTTATCAATAATCACGCCAAAGCAATAGTTTTCGCTATTCACACGCAACAGCAAGAATTCAGGATAATACGGAATCAATACTGAAGGAAAAGGAAGTCAGAAGATCTCAGAACTGAGCAGATTTACGCAGATGTCTTAAGGAAAACTTGAATTGATATTGTGGCTTTATTTAACTTCTTTATTGAACGTTAATAGGATGAGAATAAACAGGGTGCTTCATAAATACCACCCAAGCTCAGCACAGCCAGATTCATAATTGAGAAAAGTAAAAATAAAATGACCCAAAGAGCTGTGACAGCACGTCCCGTAGTTTTCGAGAAAAATGCAAAGTGATAACATCCCATGATGTTCAAGGAAAAACAAATAGAAACATTAACTTAACCAATGGATTGGATATGGAGGACTGCATTCTGCGAGCCACTACACTCATCAGATGTGCACCTTTGTATTTCTTCCAAAGAACACGTTTTAAAGAATCGAGACCTAATTACAAAAAAAGTGATTTTCGTCCCATCCCTTCACGCTCTGTGAATTTATGTGGGTGCCAGGTTTATGCAAAGTGAACAGTTAGTCATTAAAAGGCGCACGCATGCATGCCTCGATATGCACGGTGGACATTTCGGACATCGTTTTATAAAAGGGCATGCAAGAAACTTTGTTCAGCCTTCCAATAGAGGCAGATATCGTACACCGTATATGAGGTATCTGCGTTTATATCTCATTTTTCTGGAAAACAGTGGACCTTAGAGGAATAGTTCTTTATGCATTTTTTTATGTTATCTCAGCGATGTATCTGGCTTTGAAGTATTTGGGAGGTATTTATGGAACATGCTGTATAAAACTGTACTTATAAGCAATATGAAGTCAGCATCAATATATTCAAGTAAGGTAGAATTGCAGTGATATCTATTTTTGATGTCATCCATCTAGTGTGCATAATATAACTAAACTTTCTCATGAAATCCAATTTATAATCGCTTGAAGTATGGCATGAAAAAATCAGAATGGATGAGTTTTATGACAAATGACAATGTTTAACCAACACTAATTATTACAATATGATATAGATAAAGATCATAAATAATCATTTTATATCGGTATGGTAGTTTCATTTTAAGATGTTTTCTAATATTTACACCATTCGCCATAAATTTTGAATAGTTTTACTTTTCTCTAGAAATCATCTATAATAATCTCTTAAAGTATATATTGTGTGACCACCAAGTGAAAATGACTGCTCCTGTCCCAGTGGGAGAGTAAATTTTTCTGCGTGGTTCTTCGGATGGAGCAAACCATGAAGGTTTGCAGGTTGGAATCTGGAAAAGAATTCCGATCCCCATCCTCTTAGAATTTTTTTTTCCAATGACGGGCCTGTTATTTAGTGGCATTGGCCACTACTAGGACCGGAGTCGTTAGTCGCTCCTATAAAGGGACGGACACAATGACAGCCCACGACCAGTCGCGGATCGAACCCCGAACGCCAGGAGTTTAACCCGAATCCGTAGAACTTTGTGTTACACACCATACAATCTAGTCAGCCCTCAAATAAAAGAAGTACCCTGAGAATAATCTCACATTTACAAGGTGGACAAGTAACAACTCCCCTATAGTAGAAATTCAAAGAACGGAAGATTTTATGTGGTCATTAGGCCCAAAAGTAGGGAATGATTCCCGGCAGGACATTTGGGGTAAGCGCCTGATCCCCAAATAAAAGGGGCCCGCCAAATTATCCTTCGTTCAGAATTTTGCAAATATATATTTCAAATTAAAATAAGAAAAAGAGAAACAAATTTTCAAGTAATATTAGTAGTAATAACTCTATTGCTATTCGATAGCGTTCGCATTATATTCTCAATCTGTTTTCGCTAAATGGTAATAGTCTCATAGGCAATTATTCAGCGCGAACTTATCATTTAGGCGCGACCTATGTAATGATGCATGCTGATGTCGAGAAAACTTAGAGCTGATTTTCAATTGAAACGTATAAAAGGTAACAGCTGTCCCATTATAAATAAATGTTCTGATATAAAAATTAGGAAAATAAATACAAAAATATCGTGGACAATGTGACTTCATAAATATGGAATGAAATTGAAAATTTTCGCAATACATTTGAAATAATATAAGTTTACATAATTATATTATTATTGAACTATTGCTTATCATTTTGCATCTATGATTAAGTAAACATTCTGATATTGTTATAGCATTCGTTTTTCTGTTGTGATATAAAATTCCCTTTGTATGGCATAAGAAAGCTCTCTCAAGAGAGAGCCCCTTCTCTCTGCGAATCGATCTCAGCCCTCAAGTTGAACACGGTCTTATTTTTACGTTTTAAGACTATTTAAAATTTGAGGTCAATTTACTTACGCATAAAAACATTTTAATGATTTGAGTCAAAAATTTTAATTTTAGGCAAATGGCAATTTTTAAGCATCACTAATGATTCATATAAAGATCATAAAGAATTATTTTGTATCGGATGAGTTTTATCCATTTCTATTTTAATATGTCTTCTAACATTTCTACCATTCTTAGAGAGTGTTGAATAAGCTTCTTCTCTCAGGTTTCCTAAATTTAAAAGGCGCTGGCTCGAGGGTTGCCTTTCACAGTTACAGACCATATTAACATCAATTGATTATTAATGGAAACTCTAATACACAAGTATCAGAGTTCCTTTCTTGAGCATACGGAATATCTTTAAATCTTCCCACGATGTTAGGGATTAAATACGTATTTATTTATAATAGAACGTAAAGATATTACTGGTGGTTTTCACTTATTATATTCACAAAGTGGCTCATCAGATGTTGTCAGATGTTGTTCGTTTTTTTTTTCTTTTAATGGCCGACCTCTGGCGGGTAGGCTTTGGCCACAACAGGCCGGAATTGTTGATCTCTTTATCATGGGGCACCTAGTAGGTGTACCAGCATCGCCCCCTATGAAGGGACGGAGATGTCAACCACGTCCATTCTGGGATCGCACCCCGGAAGCCGAGAGTTGAACCCGGAACTGGAGTACGGTGCTTTACCCACCTTACAACTCGGTCGGTGTTCATCAGATGTGGTGTTAGGAATAAAGTACAAGGAATCATTTTTTAAGAATATAAATTGCGTTCTTTTTTATTTCACAAAATTAATATATAATAAAGAAAATTCTCATGGAATTTATCATCAGTTTGTTCATAAAAACCTAATTAAGAATTGTTCCAACATAACACAAAATCGACCGAGGATGTTTTTTAGTCCACCTGTGATATTTTAATTCGAAAGTCTAGTTACAGTATTATTATCAGAGTAACAAAAAATTCACGCGTAACATGTTTATTTATGATTGATTCCAAACGGCTCAAGGAAGAATTCGCACAGAGCGCAATTTATAGTGTTCACGTTTTAACTTTTAAGCTGTAGGAAACCACAAAAACTCCAGACCATTATACGGATGTCCACGTGATAGGTATGAACCCAGGTTCTTCATATTTTAGCCATCAGCCATGCTCAGTGTACTTTTACATTGGGCTATGGTGGGTCCGATCACAGTTTCAAAGAGAAAGAATGCTTGTTTTTTTGCGAGTAAAACATATTAAACCAAGATTAATGCACAACAAAACATTCTAATGGAGTCCTCACTCCCCACCTGACCAACTTATTTTATCACCGAAATCCAATAAGAAAGTGTGTCTATAGTGTTCAAGTATTAACTTTTAACCTGTAGCACACCACAAAAACTCCAGACCATTATACCGATGGCCACGTGATATGCCTGAAACCAGGACTTTCATATTTTAGCTATCAACCACGTTGAATGTTTTTTATACATTGCGCTATGGTGGGGCATATAAGAGTTTCAAAGAGAAAGAGTGCTTGTTTGTGTGCGAGTAAGTCATATTACACCAAGATTAATGTACAACAAAATATTCTAACAGATTCATCACTCCACACATGACCAACTAATTTTATCTACTAAATCATATAAAAAAGTATGGTATCCAGATTACGATAAAGAGTAGCTAATATAATTTTCAATGAAATAATCCAAATTACAGTTAACGAAAAAAGAAAAAGAAACGACTTTGAGCGATGCGGTATTCTTCACATTACACTTCTTTTCCTCTACGCTGTCGCCAATCTGTTGACTTTATGGAATATTCGTTTTGTTGTTGTGAAGTGTTCCTTGACAAAATGATGGACAATGACGAACTCCGTTTTTGCTCAGAGGAGTGAAGCACAACCACACCTACCAACAATTCTTGAATATAATTAACCACTTTTTGGAAATAGCTTCTTTTTAACCCTCAAATGAACTCCGATGTGTATTTGCATCGTATTTTTCACCGGCGGATTAGAGTAGAAACCAAAATTTCTTACGTCAATTTCATATAAAGTGTAGTTTTCAATAACAACTGATTAATTAGTAATTTGCAAGACTGGAAATTTAGCTTACACTGGTTGAGCGAACGTCTTTAAAATTCGTGCATTCATGGTTAACATTTTTCTCATGAGTTATCAGCTCACACTCAAAACACGCATGTTCAATCTTTTAAGCCAAAAATTACTGTTAAAAATGTGGTTTGGTATTCCTGATTGTTATTCATGTTTGTTATTCCTGATTCCTCAACTCTGAATAACTATTGAAAATTTGCAAGCCAGAGCAATACTTTTCGCCGTGCACATGACACATGTACCAAGAATTCAGTATAATGTACTTAGAGGATACTACGAAGTCAAAATATCTCATATCGGTGCAGATTTAAGCAGACCTCTCAAGAAAAATTTGATCCCATTTTGTGGGGATATGTAACTTGTGCAATGAAAGACAACGATACTGGGACTCTACAGTGCGTCTTATTTATGCCGCTGAAACTCTGCACAACTATATTCCTCGTTGGGAGAACATAAAAAACAATTATAAAATTACGTATTAAGGCTATTTATAATTAAAAGCAAATTTACTTACGCATAAAAACAATTTAATGATTTGAGTCTAAAAATTAGATTTTACGACAAATAGCAATTTTTAAGCATCACTAATTATTTATAATATGACTCATATAAAGATCATTTAAAGTGTTATTTAGTATCGGATGAGTGATTTACATTTCTATTTCAATATGTCTTCTAATACTTGTACCATTCACCGGAAGTGTTGAATAAGCTTCAGCTCTCAGGTTTCCAACGCATAAGAGACGATGGATCGAGGGATGCCTTTTACAGTTGCAGACCGTCCCAACATCAATTGATTAGTAATAGAAACTCAGATACACAAATAATATCAGAGTTCCATTTCTTGAGGTGTCACAAGTTTCAAAAGACTTTGCGGTTGAAATGGAATAAATACGTATTTATTTATAACTCAACGTAAAGAAATTACTGGTGGTTTTCACTTATTATATTCACAAGATCGTTCATCAGATATTTTTTTTCCCTAATGGCCGGCATTTGCCGGGGAGGCTTTTGCCACAACAGGTCGGAGTTGTTGGTCTCTTTATAATGGGGGGCACCGAGTAGGTGGAGCAGCATCCTTCATGTCCCCCCTATGAAGGAACGGACATTACAACCATGCCCAGTCGAGAATCGAACGCCGGCCGCCGTGAGTTGAACCCGAAACTGGAGTACGGTGCTTCATTCACCATGCTACTCGGTCGGCGTTCATCAGGTGTTGGTGGTAGGAATAAAGTAAAAGAAATCATTTTCTAAAAATATAAATTGCGTTCTTTTTATTTCACAGAATTAATATATAGTAAAGAAAATTCTCATAGAATTTATCATCAATTTGTTAATGAAAACATAATTAAGAATTGTTCCAACAAACTCAAAAATCCAGCAAGGATATTTTTTAGTCCACCTGAGATATCTCAATTCAAAAGTCTAGTTACAGTATTATTATCAGAGTAACAAAAACTTCACGCGTAACATGTTTATTTATGAATGATTCCAAACGACTCAAGGAAGAATTCACATGGACCGCATTTTATAGTGGTGACGTATTAACTTTTAACCTGTAGGACACCACAAAAACTCCAAACATTATAAACAATGGCCACGTGCTCAGCATGAACTCAGGACCTTCATACTTTAGCCATCAACCATGTTCATTGTATTTTTACATTGGGCTATGGTGGGGCCTATAACAGTTTCAAAGAGAAAGAGTGCTTGTTTGTCTGCGAATTAGACAAATTAAACACAAAGATTTTTTGTGCAAGATTAATGCACAAAAAAACATTCTAATGAAGTCCTCACTCCCCACATGACCAAGTTATTTCATCAACTAAATCAAATAAGAAAGTTCAACGCCAATAGTAAGATAATGAGTAGAAAGTCTCATTTTCAATGAAATAATCCTATTTACAGTTAACTAAAAAGGGAAACTATTTTAAGTGCTGCAGTCTACTTCGCTGTAAACTCCTTTTTTCTCTACACTATATCAAATCTGTTGATTCTATGGAGAATTCGCTCTGTTGTTGTGCGGTATTCGTTTACAAAATGATCCAGAATCACGAACTAAGTTTTTGATCGGAAAAGTGAAACCCAACCACAGCTACCAACAATTCTTGAATATAACTGACCACTTTTTGGAAAAAGCTTCTCTTTAACCCTCAAATGCACACCGATTTATATCTGCATCATATTACGCACTGACGGATTGGAGTAGAAGCCAAATTTCTTACGTCAATTTCACATGAATTACAGTTACTAATAATAAATGATTAATTAGTTACACACAAAACAAACATTGGAAATTTAGTTACACTCGTGGCGATCGTGCGAAAGGCTTTAAAATTCGGGCATTCAAGTTTTAACACTTTTTAATATGAGATATCATATATGCATAGCAATTGATTAAAGCATAGCATAAAAACATTTCTAGGTCATTCATTCATACCTAGTATCCACTTAAATTCACAGTGCATGAAGAGAAGGAACGAAAATCACTTTTTTTGTAATTAGGTCTCGATTCTTTAAAACGTGTTCTTTGGAAGAAATACTAAGGTGCACATCTGATGAGTGTAGGGGCCGCAGAATGCAGACCTCTATATCCAATCCTCTGGCTAAGTTAATGTTTCTATTTGTTTTTCCTTGACCATCTTGTGATGTTATCACTTTGCATTTTTCTCGAAAACTACGGTTCGTGCTGTCACAGCTCTTTGGGCATTTTTTTAAAACTTTTCCCAATTTGGAATCTGGCTGTGCAGAGCTTCGGTGGTATTTATGGAACACCCATTTTATTCTCAGTCCTATTAATTTTCAATAAAGAAATTAAATAAAACCACAATATGAATTCTAATTTTCCTTCAGACATCTGATCAGTTCTGAGATCTTCTGACTTCCTTTTCCTTCAGTATCATACCCGTATTAACCTGAATTTTTACTGTTGCCTGTGAATGGCGAAAACTATTGCTTTGAATGGCTTACTATTGAATGGCGAAAACTAGAGCTTGGGTGGTATTTATGGAACACCCTGTTTATTCTATGTCCTAGTACCTTTCACTGAACAAGTTAAATAAAGCCACAATATCATTTCAAATTTTCCTTAAGACATCTGCTTAATTCTGCTCAGTTCTCAGATCTTCTGACTTCCTTTTACTTCATGATCGTATCCGCATTCTCCTGAATTCTTGATGTTGCGTGTGAATGGCGTAAACTACTGCTTTGGTGTGATTACTGATAACAAATGCTTGTCTGTTCTCAACATTTGTGCAAGTTTGGCAACTACTCCGTAATATAACCCACTAATATTTCTGGACAGTAATTTTTGTCTTAAAGTATAGCAAGCGTGCGCAGTGTGAAGTGTGAAAATGGAAATAGAAGTACATACATTGTATTCCTATTAAACAAGTGAAATAAATTTGAAGAGGTTAATTATATGTCGGAGTAGTTGATAACTCACATAAGTCGTTTGAAATAATCGATAAATTAACATGAATTATCTCGCAAAGTCTTTGTTACTCTGATAATATTATTATAAACAAGACTGAAATAATTCAGCTGGATGTAGAGTCTTAAGAGGGAAATTCAAAAACACACTGTTCCCTCCCTAATATTTTTTTTTGAAATATCATAGGTGGACTAAAAATGCCCTTCCTCTATTTTAACTTAGTTTTGAGGATTTTTAATTACATTTTAATGTATAAAGGAATGAAAGATTCCATGAAATTGTCGTTTTACTCTATATTACATTTTAAAATAAAAAACGCTTTTTCTTAAAAATGATTTCATGTACTTTTTTCCTAAAACGAACATCTGATGAACCACATCGCCGTAATAAGTAAAAACCACCAGCAATTTCTTCATGTTCAGTTATGAATAATAACGCGCTTATTATGCTTCTGTGCATTTCTTAGAGACTTTTCAATAGTTCAAGAAATTAAACTCTGATTAGTCGATTAGAGTTTCCGTCAATGAAAGTTATCATCTGCAACTGTGATAGGTATCCCTCGAACCAACGGTTATTAAATATCAGAAATCACAGTGTAGAGGCTTTGACGTTATCAGAATTTTAACTGAGTATTCATAATTTCTGTTGAATGGTACAAATATTAGAAAACATCTTAAAATAAAAATGAAAGCACCCTACCGCTAAATAATAATACTTTATGAATTTTATTAATGTTTAAAAAATGCATCTCTCATAAAGTTAAATTTTCTTTTTCAAATCATTCATGCATTCTGCAGGCCACTACACTCATCAGATGTGCACCTTAGTATTTCTTCCAAAGAACACGTTTTAAAGGATCGAGACCTAATTACAAAAAAAGTGATTTTCGTTCCTTCTCCTCATGCACTGTGAATTTAAGTGGATACTAGGTTTATGCAAATTGAACAGTTAGTCATCACAAGGCGCACGCATGCATGCCTCGATATGCACGGTAGACAATTCGGACATCGTTTTATAAAAGTGCATGCAAGAAACTTTGTTCAGCCTTCCAATAGAGGCAGATATCGTACACCGTATATGAGGCATCTGCGTTTTTATCTCATTTTTCTCTAAAACTGTGGGTCATAGAGGAATAGGTCTATATGCATTTTTTATGTAATCTCAGCGATGTATCTGGCTGTGCAGAATTTGGGAGGTATTTATGGAACATGCTGTATAAAACTGTAGTTATAAGCAATATGCAGTGAGCCTCAATATAAACAAGTAAGGTAAAATTGCAGTGATATCTATATTTGATGTCATCCTTCTAGTGTAAATAATATAAGTAAATTTTCTCATGAAATCATCTATAATAATCTCTTAAAGTAGACATAGTCTGACCCCTAAGACAAAATGACTCCTTCTCTCCCAGGAGGGATAGTCCATTTTTTCTGAGTGGTTCTGAGGATAAAAGAATCCATCAAGGTTTGCAGAATGGAAACTAGGAAAAAAAATCGGATCATTATCCTCTTAGAAAAGATTGTTTTCCCAATGCCGAGCCCTTCCTTGTTGGTCTCTTCATCATGTGAGAACCTAGGGAGACCAACGTAGCCCCCTAAGAAGGGACGGAAACAATGACAGCCAAGCACAGTCGGGAATTTAACCCCGACCGCAGGTATTTGAACCCGAAACCCTTTACACACCATAAAATCTGTACCCTGAGTACCCCGAGAATAATCTGAGATTTAGTAGGCGGAAAAGCCACCTCCCCGATAGTAGAAAGCCAAAGAACAGAAGCTTTTTTTGTGGTCGTTAGGCCGAAAAGTAGGGACTGATTCATGGCAAGACATTTGGGATGAGCGCCCGGGCCCCCAGTAAAAAGGGGGCACCAAATTATCCTTTCTGAAGAAATTTGTATACATAATTTAGTAAAGAACAAGAAACAGAAACAAATTTCTAACTAATTGTAACAATAATAACTCTATTACTATTAGATAGCGGTAGTATTTTATTCAAACCTTCTTTAGCTAAATGTTATAGTCTCACAGGCCATTATACAGCGCAAACTTATCATTTAGGCGCGAACTATGCAATGATGCATGCTGATCTCGAGGAAACCATAGAGCGTATTTTCAATAGGAACATATAAAAGGTAACAGCTTATTACGTGCAGTAAAGTGAATATCTACCGCAGTTTAAATAAATGCTTTGATATAAAAGTTAGAAAAATAAGTAAAAAAATATCGTGGAACATGCGAATTGAAAAATATGGAACGAAATTGACTATTGAAAAATTAAATAATTTATAATTAAAATATTGTTATTATACGTAATATTATTGAAAAATAAAATAATATATTTGAAATTTTTATTATTTTACATAATAATATTATTATTGAACTATTGCATTTCATTTTGCATCTATGATTAAGTAAACATTCTTATACTGTTATAGCATCCTTCGTTCCATGTTGTGGTACGAGAGTTCCTTTGTATGCAAAAAGGAAGTTCTCGCACGAGGGGCCCCTCTCTCTGTGAATCCATCTAAGCTCACAAGTTCAACACAGTCTTATTTTTACCGATAGACGGCCGAAGTGTGAAGGTCCCGGGTTCGGGTCCCATCGCGTGGTCGTCGATCTAACGGTCTGGAGATTTGGTAGGTTTTCTCCAGATGTAACGTGAATACGCGTTAGAACCCCTTAGAAAGTCCCCCTACCAAGGCATCCCACATCTTAGGCAGATACCCCTCGCGCAGGTTTGCCTTAATCACACACAATCACACAATCACAATCAAAATTTGAGGTAAATTTCCTTGCGCATAAAAACATTTTAATGATTTGAGTCAGAAAATTTAATTTTAGACAAATTGCAATTTTTAACCATCACTAAATATTTATAATATGATACATATAAAGAATGTAAAGCAGTTTTTTCTATCGGATGAGTTATTTCCATTTCAATATGTTTTCTAATATTTGTACTATTCACTGGAAGTGTAGGATAAGCTTCAACTCTCAGCTTCCTAAAATTTAGGAGACGTTGACTCGAGGGACACTTTTCAGACCCGCCGATGATAGAAACTGATTATCAATGGAAACTCTGATACGCAACTACCAGAGTTCCTTATCTTGAACTCACGAGTGATTTCATAGTTTTCGGACGTCGAATGGAATAAATACATATTTATTTAAATGAACGTAAGGAAAATTACTGGTGGTTTTTACTTATATTCACAAAATCGTTCTTTAGATGTTAGTGTTAGGAATGAAGTACTACAAGGAATCATTTTTTAAGAATATAAATTGCTTTCTTTTTTATTTTACAAAATTAATCCTTATGTTATAAATAAAATTGAAATTCTGTTTGTTTGTGGATTTGATTAGTATACAAATCCACAAAAATGAACCTATCAGCCTGAAATTTTGCACAGACATGTAAAATAATAGGAGCAGTACGCATGCAAATACAAGCGCTTCTGAAGAGTTTGAATGAGTGATAATGTGCTATATATGAAATTACATTTAAGTCTTTAATTTACATGTATTGCATTCAAAATATAGAAATATTATTCAACTTTATAGCAAGTGATATTATTCAAGGGTAATATGATCTTAGATAAAATCTATGGCACGATCTTATTTACAAAAGTGCCATGATAGTTACACGAAAAGAAGTTTCATTTCTGGCATCAAAACATACACAGATAATCGACTGTTTCATAAAGTATTTTCTATATTTAAAGAATTAACAATAATTTAAGACTCTCTTGTTTGGTAAAATTTGGAAATTTAACATAACTGCGCTTTTACGTGACTCACATTTCAAGACTTACGCTTAAAAAATAAATAAATGAATGCATAAAAGCTATCTGCATCAGCTTATTTTATTTCTGAGGCATCAATTCTAAAATTTTCGCCTAAAAAAATAGTATTTTATGATTCATATTTTAAAAAAGTAAGAAATGCCCCTGTAAATTGGGCAGTTCCTTTTTGATCGCGAGTGACACCGGCTAAGATTTTAAGTCACTTTTAGTAGTTCCACAAATTTTCATCTCACATAAGTATCTGCCATGTGAACTTTACGTAGCGAACCAAAAAGTTTACATTTTTTGAGATTCCGCATTAAAAGAATTTATTCGATCTATACAACGCATCCCAAATAGGTGGTAACGGGCTTTATCGCTTTATCTATCAGAGATAAGTGGTCAGTGCAATTTGACAAAATGTTCAAAATAACGTCGCAAATAATAATCTGCTATGAAAAAATTCCTCTCGTTAATTTTCAAAAAGTTACACATTTTAAATTTTTATACGACCCCCGTACAAAAGCAATTCCAGTTAGTAAAATGTGCTCCGTACACTAATGGGGTGATGTACCAAATTTGAGACTTTCATCATATGAAGTCTCAGAGATATCTTTAAAAAAGATGATCGGGGACTGTACACGATTTTGTAAACGTTTATTGCTACAGTGAAAAAAAAAAATTCTTTCGTAATTTCTGAACGATTCTTGAAATGCAATCATTCGACGTGATTTTTTTCCCTTCGAGAAGCATTAAAAAAGGTTTAAGTCCGCAATTATATTTATTATCATATCTCTGAAACTTTTTAAGGTATAGCTCACAAATTTTATGCGTTATATTATTAATGTATGGAGCACATTTTACTAATTGGGAATCGTTACGCACGGAAGTCGTATGAAACTTTTAAAAGTGTAACTTTTTGAAAATGAGCCATATGAATTTTTTCTTAACCAGAGTATCATTGCCGACCTTATTTTCAACATTTTTACAATTTACACTACCCACATTTCTCTAATAGATAAAGAATTAAAACTCGTTATCACCTTTTTGAGACACCCTGTATATGTAAGGAAAATATTCATTTCTTACCGTGCGAAGAACGGGTGCGCAGCTTTTATTTCTTGCTATTATTTAAGAGTTTTATGTTTAAACACATTTAAACTGTGATGAGGCTCAGTACATGTAAGTTTATAGATCATACCTATACACTCACACGCAATTCACAGGTGGAGTTATGAAAGCTCTGCGCGTAGTGTCGTCAGGTATTACTATTATTTTTTTTTTGTTTACATATTTCTGTATGTGTTGTTCCCCCAAACAATTCATGTATTTTTTTTTATAGTTTTTGGATTTACAACGTTTGAACAACAACAACGTCTGTCAGGTCCGCTAGTTATTTATAATATGTTATCTATCAGCGTCTATATTTCAGCGTCTGTTATGTATCAGCGTCTATTATATAAAATTATTTTGTAATCTAAGGTACAATTTTCATTTTTGTATTAAGATGCTTTGTAACATTTTTACCAATCGCCATAACTTTTCAGAATTTTTAATTTTTCAAAACACAACGCTGATAACGTCAAAGCTTTCACTCCGAAGTTTCCGACATTTAGGAAACATTGTTCCGAGGTATGCCTATAGCAGTTGCAGTCTATAACGTTTACAGATGGAAACTCTGACAGACAAATCAGACTTCCCTTTCTTGAACAGATGGTGAGAAAGTATGGAGAGGCTACTCGAAGTGCATTAAATACGTGTTTATTTATAATTGAACGTTAAGAAATATCTGGTGGTTTTCACTTATTACCCCGATGTTGTTCATCAGATGTTGGTATCAGGAATAAAATACATGAAATCATTTTATTCCTGATACCAACAGATATTAGAAAACTACAGAGCTACAGATATTAGAAAAAGATAGCATTTTTTATTTCAAAAAATGAATATACAGTAAAAAAAAATCTTGTGGAATCCCTCATTAGTTCATCCATAAAAATCTAACAACAGATCATTACAACATAACCAAAAATCGAGCAAGGACGTTTTTAGTCTACGTATAATGTTTCAGTTCAAAAACACAGCGACCGGGGTAGTTTTTGATTTTCCTTCTTAAGACTCTAAATCCAATTGAAATATTTCAGTCTTGTTTATAATATTATTATCTGAGCAACAAAAACTTCACTTGTAAATTTATTTTAATTTAGCAATGATTCCAAACGTCTTATGAAAGAGTTCACATAGTGTCATTTTGTACTGTAAGTAGATTCTTCAGTGCGATCAGTTCAAAAATCTATTTAATAAAGAAAAAAATTAACAGCATTTTTGAAAAGCACAGTACTGACGCCGCCTACATAGAGATAGTCTTACAACTGCTACGTCACCAAGCTTTGACGTCATCACTAGGCCTATGAAATTAGTGACATCACAGTTTTCATTTCACAAAGTAAATCTATTTATAATTTCTGGTGAATGCTACAAATATTAGAAAATTTCTTAAATTAAACATTAAAATTATCAAAATATTGCTATTCATAGGTGAATTCACCAAAAATTTTCAGTAGTTTTATTTTGTGAAAATAAAACTTTTAAATGTAGGCCTAAAGATGACGTCGCATCCTTGACTCGTAGGAGTTCTAAGGCTTTCTACATCTAGGAGGCGTTGACAGTACTCATGCAAGTGTAAACGTTTCTGAAGAATTTCAAAAACACCCAAAGAATGCGCTCACATATGCGTATGAAATACACATGTGTTGAATAGAAATACATGAAATTAAATTGGACTTTTTGACGGCCGGTGGGATGTATAATAGCCGACTCATAGCATTACTATTATTCGCCAAAATACATAAGAATTACTGAATTTTACTAAATTTGTTTCTTGCTCAAAACATCGATTTCCACCAAATACTGAAGTTTGACAAATAATATTACAGAATCATTTACATTACTTTTCGTGGATTTTTACAGGGAAATCCGCCATTGTTCATGTAACTGTCATCGAAAACTTGTTTTTCGCTGCATTTTCAATAACTTCGTAATTCGACGGAATTGAATGTCCTCCAATGAGGTTTGTATGAATTTGAATTTCGCAGTACACCGACACCTCTTACATTTAGAAAGCCTAACGACTCAAGTTTTGACGTCATCACATGGCCATCATGCCACCATCACAGTTTTAGTTTCATAAAGTAAAACTATTTAATTTTTCTGATGAATGCTACAGATATTAGAAAATATCTTAATTTAAAAATAAAGATTAAAATACCTTTGTGATACAGAACAATTGATTTTGATCTATTTCATTATTACATTACATAATTAGTTACGGTCAAAAACTTGCCCTTTGTCATAAATTTAATTTTTCTCTCTCAGATCATGAAAATGTTGTTATGCGTAAGTAAATTCAGCAGAAATTTTAAATAGTCTTACTTAATGAAAAGAAAACTGTGATGAGCTCATTTTTGAAGGCCTACTGAAGAAGTGAGACCTTGATGACGTAGCAATTGTTAGGCTTTCTACAAGTAGGAGGTGTTGAGTACACCCACAGCAAATGTTTTTAACAGCTTCAATCGTCAATGTGTATTGCATATTAAGGCAAAGCTACCCAAGAGCTATATTCCTTAGGAGAGGTGTTTTAGAAGGAAGACTTTTTAAGGGATATTCGTTGCATATTCACGTTCCATCTAGATAAAACCATCTAAAACTCTCCAATTTCATATCAATGGCCTCGTGATTGGCTTGAAACCGGGACCTTCACACTTCAGCCATCTACTATGCTCAGTGTCTTTTATCCTATCGGCCAATGTGATGCCAATAAGAGCTTCAAAGCCAGCCTATGTGATACTGCGTTCAAGTATTGAAAATCCAGGGTCGATTTCCATTACGTCAACACGGCCTTAACATGTTTAACGCGACGCCAATGTCCCTATCCTTTCCGTTCAGTCGAAAATTCCAATTCATATTCAAATAACTGTTCATCCGTTTCAAAGAAATGCAATAGACGTTCATTAAGTTTAAAAATATTGCTCATAATGTTACAGTAAAAAAGCAAGCCTATTTACAAGCAAGGCAGCCAAAAAAAAAAAAAAAATTCATGATGTTTTGCAGTACATGTAAATTATTTGATCTTTGGACAAATTTGAACGTTCTTTTATGAAAGCATACGCAAAAAATGGATGATCATCCCTCCAATGAAAGCTCTTTTCGTACCAAGTACATGATTCTTTCGCTTTCTCTCGCACTTTTCTCAAAATCTATGGGTCGTAGAGGAATGTTTTCTGGGCATTTTTATGGAATAACAACGGGGAATCTGGCTGTGGAGAGTTTAGGTAGTATTTATGAGATATCCTGTATTTAACTGCAGTAATAAGCAATATGTGGTCGTCATCAATATAGTCACGCAAGGTAAAATTGCAGTGATATCTATATTTGCAGTGATATTGATCTATTTCATATATCTAATGTTTATAATATCAGAAAGCATTCTACAGAAATCGTGCTTAATAATCGTTTAAAATACAATGCTACCGCCAAGAGAAATTAATTGACTCTCCCTCTCCCAGGGAAGAGTCTATTTTATTGAGGGTTCCTTAGGGTGGAAGAACCCCTCAAATGTGGAAAACTTACAGGCGGTAAATTAGGATCCCCACCCTTACAGACAACAATGACCCTGAGAATAATATGAGATTTAACAAGCGTAGAAACAACAATTCCCCGATATTAGAAAGCTAAAGAACAGAAGCGTTTTCGTGGTCACTAAGCCCACAAGGTGGTGTCAATAAAGTTCTATTTTCACACATTAAGACGATTTATACTGTGTAGTAAATTTACAAACACACATAAAAAAACATTTTAATGATTTGAGGTAAGAAATTTAATTTTAAGAGAGAAGTAATTTTTTAACCGTGACTTATGATTAATAATATGATGCAGATAAAGATCTTGAAGCATTATTTATATCTGTAATGTATTTTCATTTTTTATTTTAAGATGCTTTCTAATGTGTGTTTCATTCAGCAGAATTTTTGAATAGTCTTACTTAATGAAAATAAAACTGTGCTAACACAATACTCCCCCTCTGAAGTTTCGTACATTAAGTAAACGTTGTGTCACGGTATCCCTATCACAGTTGCAGTGATAACCTTTGCTGATGGAAAACTCCAAGAGACCAATGAGAGTTTCGTTTTTCTACAGTAACAAGGACTATAAATATGTCGCGCAGAACATGTCAAATGCGTATTTATATATACCTGAACGTTGAGAAATTGCTGGTGGTTTTCACTTAATAACGACAATATTGTTCATCAGATGTTGGTATTTTTTTCCTCGCAAAAAGAATACAGAATAAAACTAAAATCTCATGGAATTCTTCATTCCTTTAAACATTTGTATCTAAATAAAAATCATTACAACATGATCAAAGATCGAACAAGCACGTTTTTAGTCAACTATGATATTTAAATTCAGAAATATTACGAACGGGGTGGTTTTGGAATTGGTCATGGTGTTGATGTCGTAAGTTTAGTTTTTAGTAACGGCATTTTCAAAAACTTAAAGAATGCGACAAAAATGATTGACCCTCAAATGTTAAAGAGCTAATATCAAAGTCGCAATACGAACGCCTCCTAGATACAAAAGGCCAAAAGTTTTAAACTTTGATTTCCTGACTAGGCCTACATATGCAAATTTATTTTCACTTAGCGAAACCACTTAAAATTAATAGTGATAAATTAATAAAAAATTATTAATTTACGTCAATATTTTAATAATTTGAGATAGAGAATTTAATTTTTTCGACAAATGTGAATTTTAACCATCAATAATTGTAAGGAGACTATTTCAATACGTGCACCCGCTCTATGTTGAGCATTACACGATTGGTAGACCTCCTAGAAGGACACCAATGGGCCGCCGCATTGACAGCAAACCTTCTCGAGGAGTCTCAAAGAGGCCCTCATCAGGTTGCGCGGGGCTTGCCTAGCGGGTGGTAAACGGTAACCCTTGCCCGTCTCCCCACATTAGAGGAGGCAGTGCTGGCACCCAGACCAGCGGGGCAGGACGAGCCCGGCCCACTGTCCACCCGTCATCACTACAACGACCGTCGCACCAAACAGAGATCTCAGGACACCAGAGAGCACGATACTCGTGCAGCATAGACACCAAGGTTTCCTCTGTCCATTGACAGGAAGGAGGTCACAACCACGGTCGGAGGGGCTCGCCCTCCGTTCGACATGGTTCACCTGTTAGTTCTTTGCTCCATGCTTGTGCATGGCCTGCAAGAACCCTTTTGCGGGTTGGAATACCGCGAGAACCGCGGTTTCCTGAAATACATGCACCACCAGTATTTCGAACTTTATGCACCACCAAAGGACTCAATAGTCCCTTTTTGAAATACTTATAGTATTTCTTTTTAAGCACCTAGTACTTAATGCCGGCCTTGGCCGGACCTTCGGGAGATACATGCACCACCAGTATTCCCTAGCAAGTTCGAGAAGTAAACACATGCACCACCAGTATTTACTTTCCCCCACCAGATAACTCTGGTTTTGGGGAAGCGCTCACTCTTTTCTCTAAGTTGCCCGTTAACTTAGTGAGTCTCCTAGCGCATCGAGGAAGCGGGACAGGGCCTCGCGCCCTTTTTCGCTCCGCACGTAGTTATTGAATGTCGAGGCATCCAATTTCGGGCAGAACCGATTTCTCAGTTCCTGTAGCCCAGGGCACTGGGCTACGATGTGCAGACTGTCGGCTGGACTTGTCAGGGGGCAGAAGTTGCAATTCCTTGTCTCCTTAACGGAGAACCGTCGAAAATAGGCCGGGAAGGGACCATGGTCCGTCACGACCCAGTTCACCTTCCTACTTTTCCAAGTTCTCTTTTCGCTCACCGTTGGAAAGATCGTACGTGTAAAACGTCCGACTTCTGCTTCTTCCCACCTTTTCTGCCACAGTTTCCTGGCTTCAGTCCTCATGGAGTACTTCACGCTCCTTATCGAACTCTTCACTCTCTCGTCTACTGCTGGTTTCTGTGTTCCACTCTTCGCCAGAGCATCGGCTTCCTCGTTCCCCCAGGTTCCGACATGTGCCTTCACCCAGTGGAAGCGGATCCGCCTGTCTCCGATCTCGGAATGGATTGCTGCAACCATTGCATTTCTGCAATTCAGCCTTGAGAGAGCTTGGAGCGAGGACTGGCTGTCTGTATAGACGTCCAGGGTTTCTGTGCTACGACAGAGTGGGTCCTGCAGACCTTTCAGGATCGCGACGAGTTCGGCCTGGAATACACTTCCGTTGTCCGACAACCTGTAGTGGCCGTCCGAGATTCTCTTCTGACCACTGTACAGGACGTATCCTGATCCCACTTTGCATTGAGCCTGGACCCATCCGTGAAGAGCTCTAGTCCCTTCCTCCGTGGGCCCAGGGTGTCCCAGCTGATGAACGGGCTCCTACTCGGGTGTGTCCCCCATCGTGGAAGTTCGCCCTCTACTTCGGAGGGTTCTATTCTCGTATCTCCGAACTGGATCGATTGACCCTGCTTCCGGAGTCTCGAGATGAGCGCTTCTTTCTCCACCTGTAGGTCTAGTGGTAGGAGGCCTGCAAGGACACAGAGCGCGGCACTGCTTGTTGTGCGGTAACACTTTGTTATCGCTAGCAGTATAATCCTCTGCACCTGCATTAGGTGCGTCCGCATTCGCTCTGTTCCTCCATCCCACCAGGCTCCGCAGGTATAAAGAGCTACACGCTCCATTCCACGTTTATAGAGGCTCTTCAACACAGTCCCGCTAAGTCCGTTGCCGGGCCTTGTTAGGCTGTGGAGTCTCACTACGTATCTCGCCAGCAGTTGCTTGAGATGTGCGACGTGTGCCAAGGAATTCATCTTTTGATTAAGCACCACACCCAGAACCTTCAGCTCTGACTGAAACTTTACTATGCTACCCCCGAAGCGGATTACTGGGGCAGTGCGGGGAGGCCGCACTCGCCCCATTCGACGCAGGGGTCGTACGTGAAGTCCAACCGTTTTGGCTGGGCTGAACTCCAATTTGTGGAGTTCGCTCCATTTCTGAAGGATAGTGAGGGCTTCAGTCGCCTTGTGGCTGCACTGATGCGCGTTGGGAGCATCAATTACCACAACGAAGTCGTCTGCATATGCCTGCAGATAAACTCCAACCTGAAGCTTGAGCTTTAGGGCCGAATTAGCTATTTAAGTGCGGAGTTATAGCAGTTTGTAGCGTAACCTAATTTTTAACAACTTAGCATCATGTTTCATTAAGCTGACGGGAGTTTTAAGCTAAGAAAAATAACAGTAATTGACCTGGAAAGTTAGAAATTATAATCCACTTCATCACTGTATTTGTTTTTCATATTAAAGTAATTATAACTTAATCCTATTGCACATACTGAAGTTTAGGTTAGTGAATTGAAATCGGTATTAAATTCTCTTTAAAAGGATATATGAGTTTGCATTTTGTGTAACGTAGCTCTTCCCATAAGCATACAAAGTAAGAAACCCTAAACATTTCCGAGAGCGTGCACAATTCTGGTGTATGTTTAAATAGTTTTTCAAAGTAAAACCATGCCCTTGAACAAGTTCAGAAATTTTGATATGTTTTAACACAAAAACTTTTGCTGTTAGAATTACTATTTACAACAAATGGTTGCTTATATTCTGCAGTTGTTGGCAGCTATGTAATTTCAAACATGCATTTAATTGCTGTTTACAACAAATGGTTGCTTATATTCGGGAGTTTTTGTCAGCGTAATTTCAAATACTGCAATGGAATTCGAGAAAATGTCTTCCACTCTCTACGACAAAAATCTTAACTCCAAAAGACTTTGGAAATAGTCAGAAACTTTACACATCAAAGACTTTTAGTCTTTGGGATTACACGATGCTCTGGTAAACATGCAATTGTTTTTATATTTTCCTCGACGAACGTAAATTCACCATCATGTAAAGGGAAATTACATCTCCTGATCTAATTATAGGTGAATTCTACCGAACACCATGCCAGTTTTATAAAAAGTCTTTTAAAAAATGAGCTATAAAAATTTATGGTAACTTGCATATATATATTGTGGTACAGCTAAGGATAAAAAATACATCCACACATCACTCATCAAAATCTAAATTCCAGTGGGAAAAAAAAAAAAAAAAACTCAACAAGTTCATTCGTTCTTCCAAAAATGAATAACATTTAATATGGTAAAACTGTTTAAATTGTACATTAAATTTTAATGTTTGTCTGCCATTCAAAAATTACGTAAGTGATGATACTTTGATCCCGTGTTTGCCTTTTGTTTTGGATTAAATCTCTTCTGTAAACGCGCGGAAACTTTTCGCTTTCGAACGATTTTGTATCAGCTCTGGAATTTTTGGACTGCCGCATTGAGCCTCGAACCCACGACTCAATGCATGCCTCGAACCCACGCCGCATTGAGCCTCTAACCCACGAATGCAGCAGTCGTCGGTTCGATTCCCAGCTCTGGAATTTTTCGCATAGTTGGTAAAAAATAAAATTAGTCTAAACAATCCAAATTGCCTAATAACTTGAAAGGTTGATAGAAACACTTTCTAAAATATGTATAATTTCCGCAGCGTAACGGAGTTGTTGCGAATTAATTGTTTCATCTGTTCCATCTGTGGTTTGCAGAGGAAGATGATAAATGCCAACGGTTCTAATGCGAGAAATTTCATCTGGGAATCGTCCCAGAGTAGCTCAGTGGTAGAGCACCCGCACGTTATGCGTCAGTCGTGGGTTCGATTCCTAGGTCTGGAATCTTTGGACTGCCGCATTGGGCCTCGAACCCACGCCGCATTGAGCCTCTAACCCACGAATGCTTCAGTCGTGGGTTCGAATCCCAGCTCTGGAATTTTTTTTCATAGTTGGTAAAAAATAAAATCAGCCTAAACACTCCAACTTGCCTAATAACTTGAAAGGTTGATAGAATCACTTTCTAAAATATGTATAATTTCCGCAGCGTAACGGAGTTTTCGCAAATTAATTGTTTCATCTGTTCCATCTGTGGTTTGCAGAGGAAAATGATAAATGCCAACGGTTCTAATGCGAGAAATTTCATCTGGGAATCGTCCCGGAGTAGCTCAGTTAAAGAGCACCCGCACGTTATGCGTCAGTCGTGGGTTCGATTAATTGCTCTGGAATTTTTGGACTGCCGCATTGAGCCTCGAACCCACGACTCAATGCGTGCCTCAAACCCAGGCCGCATTGAGCCTCTAACCCACGAATGCTTCAGTCGTGGGTTCGATTCCCAGCTCTGGAATTTTTCGCATAGTTGGTAAAAAATAAAATCAGCCTAAACACTCCAACTTGCCTAATAAATTTGCACATTTGATGATTACATTAGCATAGTTAGAGTGTCGGCTATCAAAACTACACTCATGTCCATAAATTAAGGATAATGAAGTTCAGGCAAAGAAAGAGAAAGAAGCAAAACAAATTTGACTTATTTGTAAAGTCTATTTATTAAACAAAAAGTAAAGAGCAAAAAAGATGCTATATGTTTGACATAATTAATAAAAATTGCAAGTTTTACTCCCTTGACCAAATTTCAAAACAGAACCTATTTACAAAAAACAGTATAACATGGTTAGTAGGATGGTTAATACGGAGTATGTCTGCCGGACGATGCAATACAGGCCTGACAACGCCTAGGCATGCTGAGTATCAAATGATCAATCTGATCTTGGGGAATATTACACCACTCATCAAGCAATGCACTCCGAAGTTCCGGTAGATAGGTGGGAGGGGTTGACGGGCTGCAATTCGTCGGGCAAGCATATCCCACACATGCTCTATTGGATTCAAGTCCGGTGAGTATGCTGGCCAATGCATACGGGTGATATCCTCCGATTGAAGGCATTCGTCTACAATGTTTGCACGGTGAGGACGGGCGTTGTCATCCATAAACACAAATTCAGCACCCATGGCGCTCCGAAACAAACGTACATGTTGTTCCAGAATGACATCCCGATAGATGTGGCCTGTCATCGTTACACTCTGAACATGCAGGTCAGTTCTGGAACCAAGAATATTTCCTCCCCAAACGAGCCATCCTGCACCACCGTAACGGTGTCTTTCAATGGTGTTCTCTTGATGGTAACGGGTACCTGGCGCTCTCCAGATGAATCTACGGCGAGAATCAGACTCCAAACTAAACCTGGACTCGTCGGAAAACATCACACAAGACCACTGTTGCGGTGTCCACAATGCATGCTCTCTACTCCAGGTTAATCGCAGGCGACAGTGAGTTGCGGTCAGTGGAACACATCTGACAGACCTACGAGCATATAGACCAATGTGCCCTAAGCGTCTGTACACGGTCTGCCTTGAAACTGTCGTACCGGTAGCTGAAGAGAGCTGACGAGACAGGTCTGATGCTGTACTCCGTCTGTTTCTTTTGGCAGTAACTGCCAAATAGCGGTCCTCATTCGGCGTTGTAACTCGGAGGCGACCTGTGCTGTAACGTCTACTCACATTACCATCATCTTGGAATCGTTGCCAAAGCCTGGAGATGACGCTCTGGGCGATTCCAAGTTCCTCGGATACTTCCAGCTGGGTACGTCCAAATTCCAGTCGTCCGATAATTCTGCCACGTAAAACATCATCCAAATGCCTCCTTTGTGCCATAACTATGCGGTTTTTGCACTGAAAGGCTTTCACAGCGCTTGTGAACAATTTTACTTCTTTGCCACCATTCCTTATATACACCTCTCTTACACTCTCGTCATTGTGACGTACCATCCACGCTATCTGGTGGTTTCCTGTAATTTGCATATTCTTCTTCAAGATGTGTGTGATCATTCCACAGGTGAAATTTTTATTTTAGAGATCAATTTCTGTGTGATTCTGAATTATCCTTAATTTATGGACATGAGTGTAGTTATAAATTGATTCATTAGGGTTGGGGGGGGGTCATAACCCCCATGATGAATTTTTTGGCATGCAAAATGTATATTCTTCATTACATTATCACACACACGTATACATATATATATATGGTGGCAATTTTTAGTCATCACTAATTAATACAATGTGATGCAGATAAAGTTCAAAATAATTATTTTATATAGGTAAGGTAGTTTCATTTTAATTTTAAGATGTTTTCAAATATTTTCAATATTCGCCATTAATTTTGAATAGTTTTACTTCGTGAAAGTTAACTGTGATAGCGTCATAGCATTTGCTCTGAGATTACCTACATTTAGCAGGAACTTGTTCAATTTATGCCTACCACAGTTTCAAACAACGATAACTTTTCATAATGGAAAGTCTAATAGACAACGTCTGAGTTTCATTTCTTGAGCCAGCTATGCTTATGGATATCCACACCGTGAGATGTAACAAATACACAATTATTTATAACAACGTTTAGAAATTTCTGGTGGTTTTCGCTTATACGACAATTTTGAAAGAATTTGTTCAGCTGTGAAATAAGCAGTGTTATTTCATTTCCTGTGTATGTTTTATTTATTTATTAATTTATTTTACAGGTAAATTAAAAAGTAATAAAAAAGTGCGTTTGTGTGAAAATCAACTATAAATATGTTTAAAATGTTATTAAAATTGAACTTTTAATTTAAAACTAGACGCCAGAGCAAACTGAATTTTTGTATTCTATTTAGGAAACTTTATCACTCAAGGAAACAAATTTTGTACTTCTATTTCCCATGGAAATAACATTATGCTGCAATTTCTATAAAACGTATTGAACAAATCTTTCTGTAACGTTACATGGAGCTATTTTCAAATTTACAGATTTCCAAAAGGTTATAGAAGTTGATTGTAAGTGCTGATAGAAGGTGTTTAAAACTTTCGTACAATTTGTGTTCAAGATATACGTGTTTCTATGACTTCCAAAAAACGAATGGAAGATTCTGAGGGCTGGCGTGCTGTGGGGCGCATTGAGGCAGGACAGTCGATCACAGATGTTGCTATTTTCTTCGGCGTTCACCATTCTGTAATTTCACGTTTATGGAAACAATTCGAAACCACACAGACAGTTGTCCGAAGGCCCGTAGCCGTTCTCCCAAGGGTAACTACCCCCTCGGAAGATCGATATATTGCTATTTTAGCCAAGCGGATTCAAAGAGCGACCTCCACACGTGTGACATCTATGGTTACAGCGTCCATAGGTAAAGCTATATCTGCAGCTACTGTACGCCAAAGATTGCATATGAGTGGACGGTACGCCCGGTTACCTCGAATTTGTGTTTTTCTATCCGTCCAATCAAGAGGGGCACGATTAAAGTGGTGCAGGGAACATGTCAATAGGACTGTGGCTGACTGGGGCAATGTCATGTTTACTGATGAGTCAAGATTTGCTCTGGAGCCAGATGACAAGCGTATAAGGATATGGCGTGAACAAGGAACAAGGAACAGCAATCAGGCCTAAAACATCACCGAACATCACGTATTCCGAGGCGGAAGCATTATGGAGTGGGCAGGGACTTCATTAGAATACCGCACCGACCTGCACATCTTTAAACGAGGTTCTGTGACGGCTGTCCGGTATCGAGATGAAGTCCTAGAACCCATTGTGAGATTGTACGCTGCAGCAGTTGGCCCTACTTTTGTTTTAATGGACGATAACATACGTCCCAATAGAACTGACATCGTCGATGACTACCTGGAGAGTGAAGGGATTGCGCGTATGACGTGGCCCGCATATTCGCCCGACCTTAATCCCATTGAATATCTTTAAGATGCTCTCGGCCGTGCTGTATCTTCACGTTTCCCACCTCCAGCTACTGTCATTGACCGAA
>JAWZYV010017504.1:0-50691 GCA_038373885.1 Cheiracanthium punctorium
CGTAAATTCTAGCAAGGGCGGATCCAGAAACTTTTTTTCGGAGGGGGCGCAAATCGTGAATATACTTTTTATCTAGTGTAAAGCCCACTTAATATTGGTGTAAGCCCCATTTATCTAATGTAAATATATTTTTCTCGGAGGGGGCACGCGCCCCTTGCGCCCTCCCCCTGGATCCGCCCTTGAATTCTAGTCACAGCATTCAGATTATCCGATTTGAATCAATGATTAAAATCAGAATATCGGTTTAAAAGTAAAATAATGTGATTAAAATTGTTGTTTAAAGATAACGTGTTGAAAGAAAAAGATTTATTATTTCGGATATATACATAATTTTTGAGAAGCACCATAAAATATTTAATAAAAGGAAAACACCTATCGATTCAGTAAAGACAACACATTCAAAAAATATATTTTAACAATTTGCCTCTTGTATTTTTTTTTCCCCGTCAGACATGATACATATATTATATAAATATATATTTCTCTACTATTATGTAACATCATTCTCAATTATAACGCGAAAAGCTCTTGCGCCATAGCCGATTCTCACTAGTTCTTTCAAAATATTTCACACACCACATCATCGGATCCGTCCTCTAATACGAGAACGAGAGCCTTCTCTTCTCTGAGATGAGAATGAGAGCTTTCCTTTGTTCTCATTCAGAGCTGTCCTGTCTGGGATACGAAATCCCTACATCCCTACTGCTATTTCCAAAAATTCCCCACACTAGCTTTAGCATTAGGAGCCTTTCCTCCGGCTATCCGCTTGTGTTCCTGGGCGCGAAGCGCCCTCTACTGCGCTCATAATATCTATATTAAGAAGGAATTTAATTTAGAGAAATGTCCCAAGGACTTAGGAGAGGAAAAAGAGGGCTGGTCCATGAGGCCTTCAAAGAAGGTATCTCATTGGATCAGGAGGAGAGAGGGGGGAGTAGCCTATTTGTCTTCCGCAGCAGAGCTGGGAGAGGACTTTGATTTCTCCTGGCCGGAAATGAAATTGAGAAAGAAAAATAATTTTTCTTCTCGGGAGTTAATCTCCATTAATTTTGCTGAACAGCTTTTAAATTGCTTGACGAGGTCACTTAGTGAGTCTACACCTAGTTCTTTTTCTATTTCCTGAACTGTAGATTTTAATTCAGGGACGAGGGTTTGAAAATTGTGAGTTCTTGTAGAAGGTTTATTTTTATCATTGGGGATTTGTTTTGGAATATTTTTAATTGAGTTTTTAACGGCATTAGCATAAGAGGTTGGTTTAATTTTTGGGTAATTAGGGCAGCCTTGATAACTAGCGCTATGGGGTCCTCCGCAATTACAACAGGATGGAGTAAGATCAGAACCTTTTTGGGGACAAGCTAAAATCCTGTTCTCATTTCTTTAAGAAAAAACTGAAGAAAAATAAACCAACTAAAACGCCATTTACTCAGAGAAACAATGAAATTCGATCTCTGAAAACGTTTGTTGTCATTGTGTGTGTAGCGTGTACAAACATTCAATAAAGTATCCGACTATGAGCCAAATTTCCCCTTTCAGTTTTGTTAATGATTAATCACCTTTCATGAAGAACCATGCTTTAAATATGAAAGTAACGTACGAAAATTTTCTTGCCCTCGAATACTTTTTTTGGAGGGTGTGCATTAATATGTTATGTCCTCGAAAATATTTTCTAGTGTCCCCAAGTTTTGTTTAGATTCGAGGACAATGCTTGATTTGTCCACAAATTACCGTTTAGAAATAGGGTCGCCTTAGTTTAAACGGAATTATTAAGATACTGCCAGTGTTTCAACATTTTCCTCTACACCAGACTACGGACTACTCCAGTTCCAACATTTTACTCAAATTTAGTGCATTGGAAACAAGCCCCGATGAGAGGGAACGGATTAGAACGTGTATATCAAAAAGGTAGCAGAAACGATAAGAAAAAGAGTTGAGGTCAGTTGATAGGTTCTTTAAACAAATTGTCGGTGTTTGGGCTGCTTTTTTTTCCCCCCTCCAGATTACGACTACTCCAGTTTCAACATTTACTTAACCCATTTATGCCTAGTGTCCCTTTTTTGGGACGGCATTTTCGCTATTAGTCGAAAACGTTATTTATTTTTCCTAGCCTTTATTCATGAGTATTGAGCTTCAACTCTACAAAATATTTTAACATGACCCAGTAGGATGTTGATATTTTGATTTTTATGCATAATGATTTTAAAAAAAATCATCCCTTGTTCAAGAAATTGACATCAGAAATTTATCTATTATTTCTATTATCAGTAAAAATCGAAGAAAGTCGCAAAAATATCCAGGCACAAATGGGTTAAAAACAAAAAGGACTGTGTTCAGTCTGGCGGGCATTGTTAAGAGACTGTCAGTGTTTGGAACGTTTTTTGGGTTTTTTTCTCCCCTTTACTAAACTACAACTACTTCAAATCAACACATACACAAATTCTAGTGTTTTGGGACCAAACCCCAACAGATAAGGAATTTCTCTCACATTTACGAACAGAGGCAGGAACCGTCGGGTTCCGAACCCGCAGACTGTCCAACAGCCCAAGCCTCCATGTAGCTGGATTACAGGAACACGCCACTGTTCCCGGCGGCGGAACCGACTTTTGTATGCCTTATAAAGATTATGCAATCACAGCATCAGGATTCTTCAACCCCCCCTTCCACCCTTTTCTACTTGAGATAACTTTTCGTTTCGTTTGTCGACTTGAAAGAACAAGAAATGGCTATCTTCGAAAATACATTAATCGCTATTTTAATTTTCTAAAACAAATCTCACGTGCAGTTGCGTCATCGGCGCGCCACAATTTTCACGTCAGATGCTGATGGTGCCGGGACATGCTGCCACCTGCCGAGACCTCTGAATAATAACTTGCATTTAAGAATATTATTTTTTAAGATATCTTATTTTTCATTAAAAACGTCTGATTATTTAATTTTTTAACAACCATTCGCCGTATTCGGTGTCGTAATACATTGCTACATTCACTAAAAAAATCATGCTTTCTAAAACGTTCTTTATTTTCCAGAAACATACAAACGTTCAGCAATTTATCAGAAGTCGTGTATTATTTTTAAAGTATTATCTGTCGCATTATTATTACTATTTATATTACTTTTTAATGTAGATTTTTTTATTATTATTTATTTGAAATAAATAAATAATAATAAAAGATTACTTGTTGCAGATCACAGTTGCCAATTCAGGTAGCCGTCATTTACTTAACTAGATGGGGGCTAAGTAGCAGGGGCGTAGACAAGAAAATTTTGCGTGTGTGTGTGTGGGGGGGGATTTGCAATAAATAGTTGATATATAAACAGACAAAGATTTCTCCATGACAAAGGAGAGATATATCCCGATATGCAGCCCCTTGGCTACGGTTTTGATAAGTATAATCATCCGTGAAAAGTTCTTAGCACCGACAGAAGATTTAAGTTTTCTGTTACAAAATTAGCACATGCTAAAAATTTAGTACATAGTATGTACGGTTTATTTTCAGAAGCTCAGAAAAATACCAATACATTTTTTTACCGGGTTACAAGTTACCGGGCATGGAAAAATGAAAGAAGATTTTTAAAAAAAAAAATGTTCTGTACATTTTGCTCCAAATAGGGATATTGTTCATAAGCGCACCCATGGGGGGGGCTATGGGGGCTGAAGCCCCCCCTAAAGGTGGGAAATTAGAAGTGAAAAGTATTGAAAATTTAAAATTGTCACTAATGAGTTAAATGTTTTCTTTTTAAAAATTGTCTTCAAATTATTTCTAAAATACTTTTTACCCCAAAAAGATGTTAATTTTTAAATAAAAACTTACAGTTAGAGCATGAAACACGGTTAAACTTGGTTACAACATCACTGAAAAGATCATATAATTATATCGACTAGCACAGAATATTTTGACGTTATAAGCAGAGCCGGCCCGAGGGGCGTGCGGGGCCCCAGGCGAAGCGCAAGAGCGGGGCCTCTTCTCTATCATGTCTTATGAGATAGCAATGAAAAGGCCCAGGAGCGGGGCCTCTATAAGCGCGGGGCCTTAGGCGATCGCCTACATTCGCACCCCCCTTGGGCCGGCCCTGTTATAAGAGAATTATAACTATAATTGAGGTCACTATAACCGAGTTCAGCAGTATTTGTAGCCAGACCCCCTAAACTAAAATCCTGGGTGCGCCACTGATATTGTTATTATTATTAATGACATTGTAACGAGCAAACATGCGTGCATTTTGCAGTAAACTTTACTTTGTTCTACTTTACAAAACTAGATTTTAATAATTTTTCATATTTACGGTAAGGCATTGGCGTAATCTTGGAAATGTAGAGTGCACGATAGAAGCTAATTTTTTGGCTAGATTCGCCATGAACGAACATGAGTTAGTGACGGCTCCTCCATTTGAGCACATGAGCACGTGAACCCCCAAAGGAAAAACTAAAGAATAAACACATTAACAAATTAAATTTAAAACAAATATTAAGTACACTTTCAGATTTTTGTGAATTGGAAACGTGAGTTTCAGTTTTCCTCTCTCTCCCCCTCCCCCACTATTATTAAATATGCCCTTTATAGCTAACGCCCTGAACCACTCTCTGGGATCAGAAGCGGAGACAGCTGAGAAGTACCGCGCTGATGAAATCATTCCGTTCGCACATTTTTAGTGTACACACAGGGTCCCTTTTTTTGCGGTATCGCCAGTGTCGCAGAGAGGGAGGGGGAGCAGGGGAAACATCCCCAGGGCCTCACCTTGGGAAGGAGCCCTAATGTGGCTGCTTCTATATAATACTTAATTGTGTGTTGTCAATTTTGAAAAAAAAAGAAAAAAGAAAAGAAAATGTCCCAATACAGATTATGTCCCCAGAAGTTTCCAATTAGTTTTTAAACAAAATTACAAAAACCAGCTAAAGCATAATCCACCAACTTCACAAAAACGAGGAGTGTTAGTGATTTAGTCTTCTTTTTCAAGAAAAGTTTAAAAGGTTTTTTTTTTTTTTTTTTTTGAGACACGGTGTTAAATAGTGGAAGAAAGGGCATAGCCAGAGGAGAGACTATGGACCCACCCAAACAGATAAATTTTGAGTTTTCCTTAACAAAATGTTAAAGATTAAGACTTTCTATGAGAAATTTTGAACTTTCCAGTTTTTTTTTTTTTTTTTTTTTTTTTTTTTTTTTTTTTTGACTTCTGAAATTTTTTGGCTGCCTGCTTGAATGGAAGTTCTATGAATAAAAAAAATTAGTTTTTTTAATACTGAGGTAACATGCCATGCAAAAATGTTGTTAACGTTCCAAATACAGTTTCTTTATGGAAGCGACGAAACCTTCAAAATATAATGTTGTCATTTTTTTAGAGCACGAATATATATTAAATTATAATACTTTCAAATTAACAATTTTAATTCTATTAATTATTTTCCAATGACTATTAATTTTAAAGTTTCTTTAAATGATTAATAATTTTAATAAGGAATAAAAGACTGATGTAATACGACACCAAAAGCAATAGAAAGTTCTTGACTATAGGCACAACTCTGGATGGGGTCTCCCTGACACTGATAGGCAGTGTGAAATTTCCAAAGGTAAAGATTGTCACTCTGTGCCCGGCTGCCGAAAGTCTGGCTTTTTTCCCCCCAAAATGGCAGCCGTCTATTATCTTGTATGATGAATTTAACAAATTCAATCTGTATATAAAATGCCTAAGAATTTACAACTTTTTTCTACCCCTGGCTATAAATGTTATCCAATCTTCGAGCAGACTGAAAACTTGTTTAAAATATTGTTTGAAAGCATTTGAAAGGATAGAAAGGTTATATAAAAATCTGCAATTAAAAAAGATAAATTAAGAAACATTGAATTGAGATTTTGTCTTCGGGGAATCCAATATTCGGGGGGCCCTAGGCCCGGGCCTAATAGGCGTAGTTGAAAATAAGGGCCTGATCGAAAGGGTTTCTGGATAGCAAAGGGACAGGGGCGTAGCCAGGGGGGGGGATATAGGGATATATCCCCTCCCCCGAAATGTTTGGATTAGTGATGAAATTCCGTCTATTTATACACATATAAGTTCATATCCCCCCCCCCCCCCGAAATATTTTCCAGGCGCATATCCCCCTCCCCCCGAAAAAATTTTCTGGCTACGCGCCTGCAAAGGGATACCGAAGATTTTATCCCCGGGGCCCCGACTGGGCTCTCGGCGCCTCTGGGTATCGCTTCTGGAATTTAACTTGGTTTGTTACGCTCGGTCAGTTAATTAATTTTTATTTCATTTTCTTAATATTTTCTTTCTTTCTATTATTTTTCACTACATTATTTTTTTTACAAACTAGAGTATATAATTAAGATAGGAGTAAAAGACGTGTTTCGGAGCTAAAGCAGTGGCATTTTTCAATATTATCCTTTGAAGAGAAACTGAAATAAAATGAATTAAAGCACTTTTGCTAAAACTTATCTTGGTGACGAAATGTCAGACCCAAGATGACTTGTTTTTTTTTTTTTTTTCATTCGCGTGCAATGTTTTCCACTGCTGGAACCGTAAATATATTTCAATTTAAGGTGCGCCCTATCTGCATATTTAATTTTCGAAATTTGTTTTGTGAAATTCCTTTTAAATAACCCACGAGCCGCCACTGACATGAGGTGTAGTTAATTTTGTGCATGATTACACGCATTTCTGTATCCGATATCGTTAATTCTACATGTGTCAAAGTGTTCTTTTTTTATCTAGTGCAATGAATTTTTTTTTTTTTTTTTTTTAACTGACCTTCAGGGTATTCTGCCTTTTATCAATCAACTTATCATAAATGAAGTTTAAAGCGCGTGCTTCGAATGCTCCGGTGATTTTCGAAACGAACCTTAAAATATCGATCCCAGTGGCTTCCCTAGCGCCATCTGTGATACAAATCCCTGAAATAGAGGACAGCTTACCGCTCGAAGGCAAAAATCTGTGCATTCAATGCCTGGCGGTAACACAAAATGGAGGACCCCAAACAGTGTGAATTCGTGCCATACTTACGTTCTTGTAAACAAGAGTGCGAGAAACCGATAGAGGGAGACGTGAAAGGTATTTTAAAAAATTCATTATATTCTACTAGACGTAACGCTGTCACTATAGATGTATCTGTTTTTGTTTTAGACATTGCACCAACCAGATATATTTTTCGTGGCTGCAGTATTGATAAAATCATTAAAAGAGTATTTATTAATTTATTTTGATTGCTTGAAGTAGTATTGGGTGTTCTCACCAGAAAAAATCTCTGTATTTATGTCACCAGCAAAGTTTGTGAAATTCTGCATTCTGCAGAATATCTGGGTATTGTGGAGAATTCTGAAAACTGGCCTGCAATATATGAAATGATTGAATGTTTCACATATTGACTATGCATTCTGTAGAATGCCAAATAGTAGACCGACAAGTATATGAAACGGCAAAATGTGAAGTACGTAATACATACAAAGTGTACAGTTTTACTTTTTATAAGCAACAAAGTTAAGAGAGATTCAAAAAGTTAGAGCAACTAGTAGGTTCATATTTTATTTTGTTTTCGTCTTTTATTTTGTTTCTGAGAAAAGATGAAGAAGAAAAGCAAAATTTTTGTTTTGTAAAATTTTGAACGTTTTTTCTGAATGTCAGTTTTCATTGGCATTTTTTTTTTCAAAACTTTTTTTTAAAATAACGACTTTATAATGATCTTTTATCCAAACTTTACTTAAAGAGCATTTGTCATTCTATAGAATGCCTTGGTTATACACTACTTAAATACATTACGTGATAATTCTCATATTTCATATGTGTCCCAGAACTCTGCGTTGTATGAAATGTTTAGGTATTTCATATAATGATGGCGTTTCATGAATTGCTAGTGACTTCTGAAGAGCCTGTAAAGAGAAGTGGCAAGTAACCCAAAATTTCATATTCCTCTGACAGAAAGAGAACACTCTTATTCGATTTAACTATTTAATCTATTGCACCTATGAATGATATTTTTATTCGAATACGTGAGCACTGATCACATAAATAAAAGAGCGCATGACTGTTGTAAAAATAATGTAAGATCTTTAAAAATAATATAGTACTAATTTCTGCCTGAAGGAAAATTTCACAGTCAACAGAGAGATGCAATTGTTTTTATTGAACATTAAGAAAAATAACTTTTAATTGTAAACTATTTCAGAACAATGGGCGATTGTTTAATTTAAAGGCCAAGAGAAAGTAATTTTAATTTTCCACTCAGATATATAGAAATGCAAGGCAAGGGGGACGTTTAAAATTTTAAATTATCCATAATTCAAATTAAGTTTACTTTTAAAAAAGCTCCGTAGGGTTTTTTTTTTTTTTAATGCTCCAAGGAAGCGAGAGAAAGGAAAAAATGATCAAATAAACATTTTTTGGAAAATATTAATTTCAGGCTTACAGGAAGTTATGAAACTCGAAATGTGTTATTAGTTTCTCAATACGATAGAGTGATCTGTCAAATAAAATGCATAGACTCAAACGAAATTATCCGATTTAATAAATTAAATGGGAAGAGAATTTGGTATGCAAAAACAATACTTTTTGGGCAAATTTATTTCACCATCTCGTAGCAATCCACGATGTAAATAATACAAAATAATGTTTGTTTCCTTAAACTATAAGAGGCATAGTCTACTTGTTAGAACTAGTGCCTTTTAGTGGAGAACTGTAGAAAAATATATTACGCACCTTGGTAATGACAGTTACCTCTAGGGACGAATTTTAAATAAGCAATTTTAATGGATTTTTCACCCCTTATATCGAAAGTTAAAAAAAAAAATAAATAAACTTTGTCACAAAATAAAAAAAGAGCATGAAATTTGATACATTTTTAGAACTATTCCTGGTAATAGTTACTAAAAGTTTTGGAAAAACTTGTTTTTTTCTGCACACTTTAAACAAGGAAATTATAATTTTATTATTATTATTATTTTTTTAATAATTAGTATATGTTGTATCTGCGACAAATTCCTTAATTTTAATAACAGGTATGAATAAGGAAATTCTCATTTAGCAGTGTAAAAAAAAAATGTTTTGGAGTAAAAAGAAAAAATGTAATTTCGTGTTTTTTAAATCTAACCTTAGATATCCAATAATCCAAATACCACTGTAAAACTTTTAATGTTGCTGCATAGAAGAGACAGTTTACTAGAAAAGATAACTAGTTAAAAACAAACGAATGAATCATACTTTATTTATAAAATTTATTAAAAAATAAAATTGTATGTTTAAAAAATTAATTTTATCCAGTAAAATCCATTGAGCTTGGAAAATGGGGTGCTTACCCAGGCAGCAAAATCTGGCAATCCTGATTAGAAATGCTTTTAAGAACTTCGTGAATATGCGTGCTACTCAAGGACGTACCCTACCCCCTCCGAAATTTCAGTTTTTGCGAACAAAATAATAATGATGAAGTCTTTTTGCGAAAAATTCTACCTTTTCCATCGTTCGGACCCCCACCGAAACTTTTGAACCCTCCCGAAATTTTTTTCTGGGTACGTCCCTGGTGCTACTTTTATGAGAATTCATGCAAACAAGTAATTTGTGCAAGTTACGGATATTTTTATCTTATTATAATGTTTTAGAAAACACTAACCACGAAATTCTTTAATGCATAAACTAAATTGATCTTGATCTTGACTAATTTGCTCTTACTATGTGCAAACGACGCGTCCTTGTATATGACTCTATTATGAGCACTTTTGTATAATTTTGTATAAATTTTGTATATATGGTTGAAGAATGATTTGTGTTATATTTATTTTGGTGTTTTTAATTTCGAACGTAAAACCCAGAGCCTGAGAACCCAGTACGATTGTCAAAAAAAAAAAAAAAAAAAAAAAAAAGGTTTGTCTGTCTGTCGTTTTGCCATTCTGTCACTCTGCCATTCACTCCGTGATGCTTTTTTTTTGTTTGCCCATTGCGTAATAACGACTGAAGCGAACGAAATGAAATTTGGAGACTTGATAGGTGGTAGCCCAGCTTAAACTGTAGGCATCGAACTTTAAAAAAAAATTTGATTACATTTTTAGATTTTGAGAAATTTGTTTCAAACTGCCTCAATTTTTTTTCGCACATCACATAATAACTACTAAAGCGGAATAATTGAAATTTACTGACATGATAGGTAGCCACTCATCTTAAACTATAGGCTTCGAATATTTTAAAAATTTCGATTAGATTTTGAGATTTTGCTAAAATTATTTCAAAATACTTAAATATTTGTTCATGCATCGCATAATAAGAACTAAAAGGAATGAAATGAAATTTGGTGACATGTTAGGTAGTCACTCAACTTAAACAATAGCTATAGAATTTTTTGAAAATTCGGATTAGATTTTGAGATTTTTGCAAAGATGTATTCACATTATGTGCATGTTTGTTTGTCGATCACGTATAAATCACTGACGTATAAATGAAATAAAATTTAGAATCATCTTAAGTGGTCACTTGAACTATAGGTCTGCCTCAATATATTTTAAAATTGATTTTTTTAAAAACAGATTTTGAGATTTTGTGGAAAGTTGAGAAAATGTGTGTTCCATTCCTGGAAAATGGAAATGGAATAGAATGAAATTTGAAATTACGTTAGATGGCAAGTTAATTTAAAGTGTGGATGCCAAAATTTCATAGATTTTGAGATTTTGTGAAAATCCTATAAATATTCGTCTTCGCATCCTTCAAAAGTGGCTTAAGAGAATAGAATGAAATTTAGCAACGATAAATGTCGGAATTTTTTGAAAAAATTGAATAAATTTGAAATAAAAAAGATACTATATTTATTTTCTTTTTTTTAGATTTTGTGAAAATTGTGCAACATTTTCTTGAGGCATAATGTTAAAATATGTACAGTGAATTAAACAAAATTTAGTCACAGGTTAAGAATGACCTCTTGACTTGAAAAGCTATAAGAATAAAACTTTAATTTTGAAAAAAAAAATTCTTAATTTTATTTTTGTTTTCCACTTTATTACTCTCTAACCTGTAATCTTTTAGCAATACGCAGAAGTTATAACTTTACTTTCTATACTATTACCAATATGATAATTCTATTCTTTCTACTCCTAAAATGCTCACAAAAATTCAGGATTTTTGGAAATTTATATAGCATACAAACACGCCAACGACGGGTACTTCAGCTGTATCTATCTATAAATTTTCCTTTTAAAGTGTAACAAATATGAATTCTATTTTTGGCACAGCTTGTTTGTAATTAAAAACTTGTTGAAAATTTATTTTTTTAAATTTTATAAAAGAAAAACGACTTTATTTTCCTGTCTCCCTAATAAAGCAATTGCAGCCTCTTAAATGCAGCTATGTAATCTATTATGTATTAGATAAACCAGTAGAGGTTTGGATAATACGTAATATAAGATAAGCGTTACGTTCATGATATTGATAACCTTTGATAAACAGATATAACACTTTAAATATGTATCAAAGACATAAAGATAAAAAAGATACTTTACGCTACAATTATAGACAATATATCAAAAAGTATCTCATTTTTGTCTGCCTAAATTTGTGAATTACTTTTGTTTCAGTTCTGTTATCTTTAAATAAAGTTTGCTAATTCTGGCTGGAGAGCATTTTAACTCTTTTTTTTTTTATATACTTTCTAACAAAAGTGAAAAATCCGTGCATTGATAACAGTCTGTCTGTTATAGCTTTTCGGTGAAAGTTCATTATCAAGGTTTTCCAATAAAAAATTGATGTGTTTCCAATGACCACATTAAAAAGTAATTAGGTATACAAAAAAAACTTGCATTTTTTTTTCCAACATTTTAAACGCATGCATACATTTAAAGCTAAATTCTAACCTCCCCTTCAAAAGAAAATTTTATTTTTTTGCAAATTTTTGATCCTATATTTTTACTAATTTTTAAACATACGTAGAAAAGCCAGCTTGGGAGGGTGCACTCCTCTCTCGGCTGGACTGACGTGGGACCACGTACGCTAATGGGAGCTGCTGCACGTAAAATCCGTCGTGGCTCCAATGTCCTCCATAGTGAAACGATACCTCCGTGGGACTTCCAACCCCTCGGGTGCAATGGTACATCTTTTCATGGATAGTGCGATCGTCACAGACTCCGTGCAATTACACGATCATCTGTAATCGATTACAAGAAATGATAGGGATTACGATTACGATTACCAACAATTTCCAAGAAGATTATGACTAGTGAATGTTTATTTAGTAAAATAACAGTGATCCTGATGTTAAAGAAACCAAATATCAAAAGAATTCGATAATAATACAATTTTAACACAGCATTTTGTAAAATACGTAAAATATTATTTTAGTCATCGATTACAGTCGATTGTAATCGGCACGAAGTCTAGGCACGAGAACAACAACAACATAAGGAATGAAGGCAAGACCACGAATTTTACAATGATGATTTCTTTTTTTATTTTTTTTTTTAACTCTTAACTCCAGGGGGGGGGGCTAGGATGTCATGAAGAAATAAATTTGCTACCAAAAATTTAATATGATTATTATTACTTTCCGACTAAATCGCGATAAAGATTTGGCGTTATATCATAACACTGGACGATAGTTTTGTCAATATAGCGGATTCGTTGCTAAAATTGGCCATTTTTTTTTAATACAATTATTGTATTAGGGAATAAGTTTAGAGCTTGTGATTTACTTGATTTAGAGACTTAATAGATGTTGGAGATATTTTACAACTTTAGATATTTTGCCGGTTTCTTTAATTTAATTTCTAAAACCTTGCACTGATTATGCCCCACCGAATTTTAGCTCTCTACTCTGTAAAAGGCATTTCCAAAGCATTTGGGCGGTTTTATTGGGCTATTGGATTCATGCTTTTTTCAAAGGCAGTCGCCATTTTCTCCAACATAGAAACTCTTTCAACAAAAGAAATGTCCCTGGAGGAAAGAGAGGTTTTAATTTTCAAACCAGCTCGTCATGCGAATTTGCTAGATTGGAAATGCTAAACATTTTTATTGTTTGTCATTTTTACGGCAAGACAAATTTTGGTGGGACACAACCTTAAGTGTACGTTCCAACTGGGTTGCAAAATACCTTAAATAGATGATTTTCATGACATATTTATATTTCTTGCTTTTACTCACGTTTGAGACATTTTGCGGATAGTGGTACCTTTTTGCTTAGCGCTAGCGACTTCCACAGTACCGTGCGTATTAATTGAATCAAATTGGTTTTCTAGGAAAAACAGTTCAATGAGAAAATTAATGCATTTCATTAGTGAGCAGTATTGAATATGTCCTTTCCTTTGCTCCCTAAACCACTTTTACGCGTAAATTTCCACCAGGAGTTTACAGTCTTCGACAATTTATTCAGCCCTATATCATACTTGAATCAGCGAACAAATAAAGCTATTTTTCGAGCTCCAATCCATTTTTGAGAGTCTTTGCTTTCAGATAGCGTACATTGTCTATGGGATTTAGGTCCAGATAGTTCCTTGTCTACCTAAAACAGCCACTTTGGTTTTGATAAAACATTCCTCCTTCTTCTTCTTAAATATATATATATAGATATTATGGTAAGGAGACATATCTTGCTTAAACACCCCAAATTTGGACATAAACCTCTTATCTAATTCTTTTATTTTTTTTATCGTTATCTTCTCGTATTGGTCGCTTTTCATCCAGCCGTGAAACGAGACATTGCCTGACGCCAGATTTAAGGACAATCAATCGCCAAATTCGGCTCTAATTTGTGTTGGAGCCGTGCTCTAAATACTATTGTGTTGGAATTGTGCTCTAATTTGTGCTCTTTAAATACTATTGTGTTGGAAAGTGTTTTATAATCGATGCGTTTGGCATGATTTTTCTTTCTTGTTTTAATGTATTATTATGGTAAGGAGAAGGAGATATATCTTGCTTAAACATCCCAAATTTGGACATAAACCTCTTATTTAATTCTTTTATTTTTTCATTGTTATCTTCTCGAATTTGTCGCTTTTCCTCACAGATATAAAAAAAAATGTCGCTAGTTTAGAATCCGTTTTCTTAATTTTAGTTGCCAAAATAGCATCATTTTTACGAAATTTTGAAAAGAGACCAGCGACTCTAACCCCTCTCGTATGAAAACAAAAACTCTTTTTGAGGTATTTATCTGGGAGTTGGAAAATCCAAAAAGTTACCTTTGATTCAATTAATATATCAATCAGGGTGTCCACCAGCGACTAAAAGGGCGACTTAAAAAAAAAACAAACACCATTTTCATACTATTAAAGTTTTTGACTAGTTATACCTTACTCCAGGCGACTCATTTAAAAATCAGATTTCGGCTTTTGTGAACTCCCGTTTTTTTCAAAACAGCGATTGGTCTTTCATCAAACATTCTGATCCGCTTTTTTAATCGTACTATAAAAATAAATGGTCTAAAATGCTGGCCTTACGAGGAAAGAAACAAGTGGGTACCTTAACATCTGCTGAACGCGGAACTCTAGTAACTATTGAAACATGCATGAGTGCTGCAGGTAACTACATGCCTCCAATGTTTCTTTTCCCTAGGGCAAGAGAAAACCCACTCCTACTTGATGAGGCACCTCCAGGAAGCATAGCAGAGTATCATCTTAATAAGTGGATGCAAAGCGATATCTTCCTGTCGTGGTTTAAAAGTTTTGTTCAGTTTTCTAGACCAAGTGCTGAAACACCAGTTCTTTTAATACTAGATGGCCACGCGACTCACACTAAGAGTCTTGAACTGATTGATATGGCCCGTGCAAACCATGTAAGTTTTTTGTGCTTGCCCCCCCCCCTCCATTTTTCGCACCATTTGCAGCCACTAGACGTAACCTTCATGGCACCTCTTAGCACCTACTATCAACAAGAAGTTCGCCAGTGGCTGGTTATGCCTCCAAGCAGGCCAGTGACAATTCGACAGCATTAGAAGAAAAGAAAAAGGAAAATGAAGGAAAGAAGAACAGAGATGGACAGAAGAAAAAAGAAACCTGATGGTAAGATAAACGAATCCAAGAAAATGCAACATTTTAAAGATGATAAAAAAGAACAGACAGAAAATAAGCGTCCAAAAAAAAAAGAAAAACCGAAGGAGCAAATGTGGGATGAGTCCAGTGAAGAGGGTGACAATACTGCCTGCATTTGCGGCAATGAGCTTTACTCGGACTCCAAGGGAGGTGAGGGATGGATCCAATGCATCCAATGTCGTCGTTGAACCCATGAAAGCTGCTCTGGGGCCGAAGAGCAAGATGACTATTTTACTAGCGACTTGTGTCAATAGGCCTTATATTACAGCAAAAAATTTTAGGCAAAGACAGTTAAATTTACCAACAACTCATCAATATGTGCCGTTTTATACTTATTCCTATATTTTATGACAATAGTTAACTTATGTCACTAAAAAAAAACTTGAATTTTGTGGAAACTTTTAAAATTTTTATTTTCCCATAACAATAACATGTCTACCCGGTTTTACCCCACTAGTGGGGCAAAACCGGGCAAAATGACTTTTTTTACAAAAAAATTAATAAAAATTAAAAAAAAAAATAACTTATGTTTTTAAAACTGTGGTTGCATTAATAGATAAGTAGTGCATACTTTTGCAAAATTTTGTTTCTTTACAGTAAAAACTGTGATTTCTGCAAGCCTTCAAGCCTTAGGGTCCCGGTTTTACCCCACTCTCCCCTACAATATTCTCTGTTATATAACGCATGAAGTTTTTTAATTTATCATTTTATTCATTCCTTCTTAAATGAAGCTACGTAAATGACGTGTATTGATTTCTTAACTACAAAATCATGCAAAAATGCTACTATTTCGGCAACTAAAATTAAGAAAATGGCTACTAAACTGGCGACGTTTTTTTATGAGTGAGGATACTAATGATACTATTTTTGCCTGCTGACATAGGTGATCACCGCGATATATGCTGTATTATTCTTGCACCTTTTGCAGGGTTTCTACAGACCTGGAAAGTTCAGGGAATATCAGGGAAAGTCAGGGAAATGAGTTTTGGTCAGGGAAAGTCAGGGATTTGGGAAAAAAGTCAAGGAAATCAGCAGAAATTGAAGAAAGGTCAGGGAAATGCAAGAAAAAATGAATTTTGCGGTAAAATCAAGAAAATATTTGCTGTTTGAACCCAAGTACAGAAATTGTTCTATTTTCATTTTCTCATTTAAGGGGACAGCCTACATTTAAAATGCCCAAAAAATCGATTTTGAGATTTTTATCTCATTAAATAGCTTACTTTATTCTAAAAAGGTTGATACCAACCATTTTTCTGTATGACATTTATTTGTTGAGATAAAAAGGAAAATGTAAACGCAAGTTGGGCAGCATGCTGCAGAAGCTGCAACTAAGGTTGACACTCAAAGCATAAAAGAGGGAGAATAGAAATGTACAGAATTTAATTTAGAAACGCGAAGAGCCAGAAAAATGCTCATCAGTTCTCAGTTTGAGGCAATAAAAGAAAACGAAGGCATTGTGCATGAAATCGAAATTTCATAAAGTGAAATAAAATCAAATTTTTATGTTGCAAAGTAAAAATAAATATATATATATATGGATATAATTATTAAAATAACTTCAAAACATGTACTTTACCAATATTAATGCCTTTATATCCTAAAAATGTATCTTTTGTTAAGGTATGTACATATATTTTCATATTTACAATTGTCGAGCTTTTCTTTAGACTGATGTTTCTTAAGCCATACTAAAACATATTTTGGGTTAATCATATTAAGTACTCCGTCAAATTATTCTTAAATAGTAAATGTTTCATTAGAAAATGTTTTTAACTTTTAAAAATTAAAATTTATGTTCCAAAACAACAATTTGAACTTTAATTGGCGTTTTCTCAAAACACTGTTTTTCAAGTTTGCGCGCATGATATTTTAAAAACTATTTAAGATATCAACTTGAAATTTTTCTCAGGCATTTATTCTAATATAATGAACAAAATGAACTAAAATGAAATGGTTGTGTTTCATAGAAAAAAAGTTATGATTGTAAAACTATCAAAATTTTTATGGTAATTTAAATTTTCAGATTAAATGATTTTTTTAAATTTAAATTATGAAAATAATTAAACCATTTTAGTTCAGATTGTTAATTTGAATGTCTTGTTTAATTTAGAAAAAAGATTATGAGGTTCAAAGGAATTCTAATTGAGATATCTTGCGCGCAGTGGGAAAGTACCCTTGAATTTTTTTTTCCAATATTGTGTGGTAAAATAATATTTTTAAAATTATCACCTTTATAATAAACTAAAATAATATTTTTAATCAATAGAGTAATGTCATAGTAGTTAACTGAAAAAAAAGTTATGTTTCTGCATGCATTCATTATTTTTTTAAAAATTATGAAAGTTGATCTAAAATTTATACATTTTCCCATTCTTAAAAGTAGGCTGTCCCCTTAACCTTATAAATAATTTTAAAATGTCTCCTTTATCAGCATATCTTGTGCAGTTGAAATATGTTTAATTTTATCCTATATTATTATCAAACATGGTTTTTGTTAGAATCCAGTGATGTCAAATAAGATTCTTGTATATATTAATTTTATTATTATTATTACTTGTAAAAAAAGGGGCAAAATACATAAAAAGTTATTAATTAAAGGATGTAATGTTAAAAATAGAAACGCAAAATTCGGGAAAGCACGCTAGTTAAAGTCAGGGAAGAGCGTGATGTCGGGGAAAGTCAGGGGAAAAGTCCGGGAAGCAAAAACTGTGAAATCTGTAGAAACCCCTGTTTTGTGCAATGCACAACTTACACGAATCCTCCATTTACCAGAAAACAGTTTTCAGTGCTTGAGCGACCGGAGAAGGGAAAGCCATGTGTTAGACTAATTTTTGACTCCGAGCCAAGGACAAATATGCCATTTAAAAAAGAAATAAAGGAAACAAAATCGGGTATCGTTCGCCGGCTGTCTGCCACTGAGAAATGAAATACTGTCGCCCGATGTACTCCTACAAGAGATAAATAATACATGCGCGGGAGCTCCTTGTGTTTCATGCTTGATTCCCACGGTTTCGTATCTTATAACAGTGTGAAAAAGGAAAACCAGAAAACACTGAACATTGTTTCTATAAAAGGATAGTGTTGTTTTAAAAAGGATACTTTTATGAACTCTTTACACTTAAGGCATATGTACACGGTCAAAGGCGTTTTTCAGATTATTTTAAATTTTTAGCTTCAGAGGTACATTTTATTATTATATAGAACTTAGGAAAAGTTTAAAATAAAAACATTTTTGTATTGAAAGGTATATCTAGCCAGAGAAATATGGAAAAAACAATAAATTAACCTTTTACAGACCGAATTATGATCTAGGCATATTTTAAATTAGTTTTTTGTATATTTTGTCTTCTAATGTGTTAAAAGATATTAGTCATTTAAATGATGGAAAAAATGCTGCATGCAATTTCCACTGCGTTCCCCTTAGGAAGCATAGGTCATTTCTGACTATATATTTACACTGGTTTCAGAAACTGAATATACTTGTAGGGTCCGCCCGTCGAATTGTCATTAAGCTGCAGTTTGGTAGCGGGAACTGCTGACCAATTCCACGGTTTGAATACATGTTGGGGATGCAATTAATCGAGCCTGATGTCAAGACTAATCATTTATTATATATACAGATATAATCATATTTACAGGTTGGACTTTAAATATATATATATGACATACAACATCCTTCTGATGCTATTACATCGGAGAGCCACGGGAACTGCCCTAATTGGCGTCCGCATCGGTGCATCTCTCCGCTCCAAGTCAAGTGATCTGTTTTTCTCTTTCCCTCGCCTCCTTAGATGACCCCCAGGACACAAGCCCCTTGCTTCGTCCCCCCCCGCGTTCTCTCTTCTCTCCGTTCGGAGAGCATCACCGTGGGTTATCATATCTTTGGGTCATCCTAAAAGAGGGGGTGAAAACTCAGTGGGTTCCCTACAATACTGATGGGTAGTTTAAAAAATAAGTGAAATATTAAGAGTTAAAAAACATTTATTTTTAAATTTAAGTAAAGATATGAATTGTGTTTGAAAGGGGGTGGGGAAGGTCTGTACAAATTTATGACAAATGGCTATTTTCATGATTTTTTTTTTTTGTCCAGTTTCCCAATAATGATAGAAATGCAACTCCCATTTCAAAAAATCAAGTCATCTTTTAACTTTATCAGCCAATTTTTTCAAGTCATTATTGATAAAATTTCTTTCTTGAATAAATTTTTAATTCGATGTTCCTAATTAGAAACAATGGCGTGTAAAAGGTTAAAATTTCCGCAGATTATGATAATTTTTAAAAAATGTATTATCAATATTCTATGAAATTAGGAATAGGAATTCTCAGAGTAATCTAAATATCTTATAAAGCTTACAGCTTTTAAAACATGTCTATATATAAATATTTCTGAAAATTCTTCAGAAGTCAAAATATAAACCATTATAAAATATAAAATTTTTAATGTACAAAATGAGTATAGTCTATTACTTTTATTACTGTTTGTAAAACATGTATGCGAAATTTCAAGACATTTCATGGGTAATTTTTTTATTTTATGATGTTTTGCGTTCAATCGAAAAGTGTAAAATATTATTTTGAGAGAAGTAAGTTTTTAACAGATGCAAATAGCTGTAATTTTAAACATTTGAAATAGCTGTTACTTCGGTTCTAGTTAAGATCGATTTAAAATTTAAACAATTTTGGAAAGCTAAAATACATAATTTTAATATTTTAGCAAAACTGAAAAACCGATATTTTCATCCAATGTTGCGTTTTTAACGTGTAAGGCCATTAATACTTTTAATACTTCAATAGCCTTAATAACACCGGATACTGGGGGATAGCAATTCTTTCCCCCTTTCATGAAGATTATCACTGAAGGTTGAAACCGGTTGGTCTGAAGTAATAAAAAAATAATAAAAATGTAGAAAATTTCTATGTTTAAAATGAGAGTGTTTTATTGGACTTAGGTTTTTTTCAAGGGCAGTAGAAGAGAAAAAACTGCAGAGAACTGCGATTCTGAAAAAGACCCAAAAAAAAAAAAAAAAAAAAAAAAAAAGTCTTTAGAGAGGAGAGTGTTTTGAGTTCAGATCATCACGTTATTTTGCTAGAATGGAAATGTTCTGCAATTTTATTAATTTTTTATCATCAAAGCAAGGAAAAGTTTTGTGGATCCAACCCTAAACTTACTTCCTAAGTGCTTCTGAAAGAAAAAAACTCAGATAAGACAAATGTTAACAAAATTTAGGTTGCAAGGTCTTGTTGATGTAACATCTCACAATTATCGATCCTAATTTATTCGTAAAGAACTTTTCTTATGACCAAAAGTAAATTTGTTTGGTATTTTTGAGCTGAAATATTGGTTGTATGAGGGTTACTGTGCTATATGAATAAAGATCGCATGGTATTTGATACAAATTGGTAACATTTTCGCTTCTAAAAAATGTTGGTATTCTAACCTCTATTTAAATATTTAATTTCAATTTAGCATAATAGCTTTGTTTGGGTTAAGCTGATGCGATGCATCATCCTGATTTTTTTTTTTAAAGTTACTGACAGACTACTAACAGCTTTAGAAGTGAGCGTCAATCAATAATTCAAAAAGAACCTACAATGTTTGTTCAAATGGAACTCTCTTCAGAAAGTTCTACAAGTGATTCGATTGTCCCTATATTGTTTTTGATTCTATTATCTATTGTGAAAAGATTCCACTATTGCCCAAAGCTGGCGAGAAAAAAAAAGCCGACAGTTTTTAAGCAAATAAAAACCAGTTTATTTAAATTAATATAAATTTTACCAAGTCATGTATACACTTAACTTACTGTATATTTATTATATATTAACTTACTGTATATTTATTATTATATTATATAACTTACTGTATATGTATATATATTAAGTTGTGTGTATACACTTATAACTAACTGTATACACACAACTTAAAAGATGCTAAATAAGTTGGTTACAATTTGAAAGAAAGAAAAAAAAAAATCAAAAATTTTTTTCACTGAAAGATTGACAATTCTTTAAAAACATTATTGCTTAAGCGATACGTGCAATATCATCTGAGTTTTTTTCTAGTTTGAATCTTGAACTTTTTTCTTTTTTAGTTTTTGATGTTATAAAAATGAAACAACTCAAAAATTAAACAAGTGCAGCAACTAAACCCCGTCCCTTTCACTCTAAACCATAGTCACTCCTAAAGAATGAAATTTCATCTAACTTTTAGAGGGGTAAATATTTTAGTATAGTTCGGAAAGCAAAAAGGAATTCTTTTAAACCGTATTATTCCAGGAAGATTCAAGATTCACTTTATCAAGATGCTAATCCCAACTTCTTATTCTGTAGTAGATTGAATGCCTTACTCCTTTAGATGTTGGAGGAATCTTCACTCCTTAAGAATAACTAGGAGAAGGAATCACGCCTTAGGAATAACTAATTCTTTCCGTGTTAGACTGTACTCTTACATTTTTGGCATCAAATAATCTAAAATGCTTTAAAGATGTTATAAAATTACTGTTTGCAAATTTAATAATTTATATCACCAAAAGAAATATGATGTGTTAAGTTTCAATCAGAAATATGTATCAAACATAAATCCGAATATTTTATATTGTTATAACGGCATATTTATAATAATTCTGTAGGGAAAATAAACTTTTTAAAACTACATGCTAATATTATAACGTTAGATGGCTAATGTTTGTGCTAAAAATTCTATTATTTTTATGTAGGTGAAATTCCAAAATGGCTGAAAGGATGCCTCATTCGCGTGGGATCTGGACTGTTAGAGATTGGACCTGACAAGTTTAACCACGTGTTTGACGGCATGGCACTGATGCACAGGTTCAGTTTTCGAGATGGCAACGTCACGTACCAAAACCGATTCCTCAGAAGCGACACCTACACGAAAAACATGGAAAAAAATCGAATAGTAGTCTCGGAATTCGCTACGAGGGGGGCTCCAGATCCCTGCAAGACGATATTCCAAAGGTGATATTTTTGTCCTTTAAATTAATCCACTAAAAACAGATAAACCTGGTGCAAAAGCAAGTATAAGCTACAAGAAAATCTGCTCTCAAGTCTCAACAGAACTTTTCAGGCTTCCGAGTTGAAAAATCATGTATGATGTGTGTGTATGTTAGTTAATAAATATACAGGCTGTCCCAAAAAGGTGGTAACGAGCTTTAATTTTTTATCATTTAGAGATAAGTGGATAATGTAAATTTTTATAAAATGTTTAGAACAAGGTCGGAAAGAAAATTACGCTACGAAAAAACTCTTCCCGCTAATTTTTCAAAAAGTTATGCTTTTTAAAAATTGTATACGACCCCCCCGAACAAAAAAATCTCAATTAGTAAAATGTGCCCCTTACACTCATGAGGTAATATACAAAATTTGAGAGTTATACCTTAAAAACTGTCAGAGATATGCAGATAACTAAAACGCTCACTTAAACCACTTTTCAATGACTCTCGAAAGTAAAATATTACGTCGAAGTATAGCATTTCAGGGATCGTATAGACATTACGAAAGAAAATCTTTTTTTTTTTCCTCTCTAGCAATAAACGATTACATTCAAAATTATGCATAGCCCGCGATCATCTTCCTTTAAAGATATCTCTGAGATGTTCTACGATGAAAGGCTGAAATTGGGTACACCACCTCATTAGTCTATGGGGCACATTTTGCTAACTGGGAATTTTTTTTTTTTTTTGTACGGGGATCATAAACAAATTTAAAAAGCGTAGCGTTTTGTAAGTGAACGACAGAATACAACTTTTTTTCTTAACGGAGCCTTATTTCCGACCTTATTCTGAACATTTTTTCAATTTACATTGCCCATTTATCTCTAATAGGTAATGAATTAAAGCCCGTTGCCACCTTTTTGGGACACACTGTATAAATATGCATGTAGTATTTATTGCATTGCGAACTGAAAGCCAGTGAACGAAATTTTCAAGTCCCAGCTTTTCAGCTGAAATTACGGAAAGGGGACGGTTCAAAAATCTTCGGGGATTTTCAGTGAAATAAATTAAAAGAAAAGAAATTAAAAGCATAATTCTGATGAATTTTAAATCCGACATAATTTTTTAACCCTTTAACGTGCAGTGTTCCCGCTCTGGGAACACCAAACTCTGACGTTTTGACTGTTGCCAGTCACGATGAATAGATTGGACTTCTATAAAAGTAGTTGCGGGTGACATAGCTCCACGAGAATCCTTTATTTTTTAGCACGTCCTTTCCCGTAAAAAAATGGTCGAACGATTATTTTTAACAGCACTGACATCTGCTGAAAAATGGAAGAATGCGAGAATAGCTGGATAGATTGACCAATGCTGTAAAAAGGGCAGCCGTTGCCATCACTCGACTTAACTACCAGCAAGATGGCGGACGATCGAAACGTTCATCGCGTGCCACAGATCCAGAGACCCTTTTTTTGACTCAGCTGGCTGTGCCCGCACAGCCAGCTGCGTCAAATAAAGGGTCTCTGGATCTGTGGCACGCGATGAACGTTTCGATCGTCCGCCATCTTGCTGGTAGTTATGTCGAGCGATGGCAACGGCTGCCCTTTTTTTCAGCATTGGGAAAGGGTTGCGCCTCAAAATGTTAAAAAATCGTGTCACTACAGTCGCACCTCTTTCCTACTTGACTTTCAAACATTCCATTTCACTGCATTTTTAAAGGCTGTCAGTATGATCTGGACGTACAGTGCATACGAACATGCTCTAATAAAACGGACAGCAGCGCCAGTGAATAATTCATGAAATGCAAAGATGGCATATTGATTTCGTTTCAACTTGGATTTTCATCTCTAAAAGCTTTTGAAAAGGATTTCCGCTTAGCTGAAAAGTGTCAGAAAGATATTGCTTGCCTTTCGTCCGAAGCCGGCATGATTTACCCTTGAGCGACTGTGATGCAAAATAAATTCCTTTCACTGATCTTCGGAATCTCGCTGCACCGTACTGACTGTAGTTGCTAACTTAGATGCTCTCGCATACATCAAAAACTATTTTTCAACTCTAAAAAATGAAAATAATATTGAGAGCAATTTTCTCTTAACCATATTATTTTCATCTAAATTTGACTTATATTTTATGAAAATTGTCTGAACTGTGTAGCGTAAGTACTAGTTCAGCGATCCCAGTTGTTTTTAAGTGAATGTGCTATTTTTTATATTTTATTTTCAGTCTTCTTTCTTTTTATTATTCATTTTCACTTAGAGCACAGTGCTTAGCTAATTATCTTTCAATTTGTAATCCATAAGATACAGCGGTGAGGATTCTTCTTCCTTGCCAAATATTGCTTTCCAGTATAGGTCTTTGAGTTCGATGCTGATACCCAGAAATGAGGAAATGCAACACATCATCGCATTCAAAAACCGGTGCTAAAAAACAACCTTAATCCCAGTAAGGAAATCTTCACTGTTGCTTCTTTCCAAAGATGTGCTCAGTTATGAGTTTCTTTAATTTAGTAAGTTTCCTTGCACGGTTAATAGCCATAACAGACCCTGTATTAACAATTGCATTCAAAATTCTTGTCAAAAGATTTCGAAGAATTATGAAATGGCAGCCAAAAACTAGCCATTCCTTTTTGATAGATCTGGAGCCAAAGCATATAGATTTGTTTAAGGCTCCGGTGCTATGACAGTAACTTTCATAGAGCTCCCAGCTAAAAATCATTATTATATTTTTGTTTTTAAGGTTTGCAAGCCTTTTCGATAAGGACAATATGACCGACAATGATCTCGTCAACATAATTCTATACGGCAACGAGCCATTTGCCTGTTCGGAAACCAACAATATTTGGAAAATTGATCCAGAGACTTTAGAGTCTGTACAGAAGGTACGTACCCTTATTAAGAATTTAACGACAGCATGAATTCATCATTTTCGACACTTTCCAATAAAATGTTTACGATTTCAATTTGTCTGTCCGTCTGTCTGCCGTAAGTGCTTTAACTGTTGCACATATGTTTTGATTGCCACGAAATTTGTATAAGTTATTGCTGCATAAAGTACTGTGCATCCTTTTGGAAATGGCGCATATGGCTTTGAGTTTTAAATATGGTGTTTACAGAAAATACTTAAAAGAATTCTCAGAACGTTGTAGAGTCTGTGGACTAATAGGCATTTAAAGTGCCTTTTAGAGAATTCATCTTTTTCAAAGGAAACAAAATCAACATATTGAAATTAACAAAGGAACACTCTTTAAGAAGTTAGTGCATACATCATTTATATAGCTCTTTTACGAAGACTAAATAAATAAATAAATAAATAATAAAAACATCACTCAGAATAGGAAATAAACTTATTATCACACAACTATGAGAATTTCCAGAATGTTTCATCTAAAATTAGAATAAGATCTGACAGTGAGATAAAATTTGAAAAGTTATTAAATTAAAAAAATATATATATTATTAAACTTGACACTTTTTCAAAGAATTATTTATTTTCTTGACTTTCGCTGACGCTCAGAAATAAACTTACTATGCCATAATTATGAGGATTTTCAGAATGTTTCTGCGGAAACTAGATTGAGAATTGACAATGAGATAAAATTTGAAAAACTATTTTTTTTTTTATTGTTAAACTTGACACTTTTTCAGAGGAAGATGTTTTTGATGGATTTTCACTAAAGATCAGAAATAAACTTATAATGCCAGAACTATGAAAATTTATAGACTGTTTCCTCAGAAACCATACTGTGAACTGAAAGAAATTTCAAACTTATTACCTTTTTTAAAATATTAAACTTGGCACTGTTTTGAAGAAGTCCGTTTTTTGGTTAACTTTCACTTACATAGGAAATAAAATTACATTTTAGAACTATGAAAATTCTCGGAAATTATACTGTGGACTACTGCAAATTTCAAATCTGAAGAACTAGTCAGTTTTTATAAAAAGAAAAAACACTGTTTTTTAACTCAAATTCAAAATTGACAGACTAAAAAATTTTCTATCAAAGGTAACTTTGAAATATAAATTTGGGTCACTTTATAATACATTTATGAATGTTTTGGGGCCAAAAATGTACTACATTTTGCTTTTACAAATTTTATAATTTTCAAACTCATAATCCCTTAGAATCACTAATATATACGAGTTCTTTTCACGATTATAAAAAACATATATATATATAGTAGAAGAGTTACTGAAAAATTTATAAATTTTCTTCTAAAACTACTTTACGATTTTTTTATGACCATTATGTTTATACGAGCAATTTAATTAAAAATAAATAAATTAAGATGGTATTTCAGACTGGATTTCAAAGAATTTCGGCAGTTTTATCGCGTTTTATCCGAATTCCATTTCATAAAATTAACTTGCGCTCCTCTCTAGTACTTATTACAATACTTTACAGCAAGAAAAGTCCATTTTATCGTTTCAATTTTAGAGTTTTAATTTCATTTCTAAAATTTTTCAGATACCTTGTAAAGATTAAAACTACTAATTGTTTCCATTAAACGAATAAAGATGGCGCGACATGTATTTTTAAACCCCAAAACCACCTGTAAGTACAGCTTTTCTCAGAGTCCTGTGACCATCATCATGTGATGTGCGGTTAAGAAAGCGTCACGGACAGATAGCCATACATTTTCTGGAGGTCCCTTTAGCTTCTGCAAGAAAGCATTACAAAACAATCTGTATACATCATATTTATGAAGATGTAAAATAACAGTTATTTTGTTATTATTAAAGCATAGCTACATGAGGTCCAGTAAAATAATAGGGATTGCGAAACATAAACGGATATTCAGATTCATTCGTTTCCTTTCTGTGTTGCATCTACTCCCAGTATAACTTTCAGCAATTTTTACAATGAGGATTTTTTTTTTCTTGTTAATAAAAAGTGACTTTTAACACAGCTTGTGGCAACAACAAGACAATTTGATTTAATGAATTGAAAGGCCTCATTACTCAATTTGTACTAAACATTTACACACCAGGGTAACTCTAATCACCAACAAAAGCAAGAATAATTGTCTCAATTGCTCTAAGAAAATTGTGCGCGCGAGTATTAAGAGAAATCAAGTGGTCATAATTACCCCAATTTTCTGATTTTCTTGGGGGTAATTATGACCACCTCCTTTAAATTTCAAACAATTATCCTACGAAACAAAACTTTTACAAGGCTTCCTTAAAAGGTCCAAGTTCACCCCCCCGATTAACGAAAACAACATTTTCCCTATAGTTAAAAGAGTTAAAAATTCATAAAGTTGTATTCGAACTCGGGGGGGGGGTCGACCTTCCCACAGAGGAAAAAAGGAATTACATGAAAAATGTGAGCGATCCTATTTTACTTTTATAAGGTGGACATAAATTTCAACTAGCCACCCCCATACCCACAAAATTACATTAATCCAATCTCTGTGTCAGATGATTATTAAGCAATCAAACTTTTTCTTGTTTGCGGCAACAAATTCTAATCTGTTGAAGATATAATATTATCAATATGCATGTGTGTATTTACTTTTGTTTAAAATGTGTGTATCTATTTTTGATTGGCAGGTGAACATTCGAAATTTTCTTCCTGTTGACGGAGCGCTTGCACATGCACATGAAGATACGGATGGTACAGTGTACAACGTCGGTTTGTCCTACGGTTTCCACTGTTACTACAATGTCATTAAATTTCCTCCTAAAGATAAAGGTAATCATGCACCAGATTTTTATGTGGAAATCTGGATGGCTAAAGAACACACATATTTGTAAAATACTCTCAGTGTTTTATGTATCTATAACACGACGCATGTCTTCACTTGAAGTCGACATCAATTCAGAGATTTGACAATAGTGAGATTTTCTGAAAATCCATGTCGGTTTATTTTAATATGTTTATCCTGACAATTTTAAATTTAAAAAGAAAAAGTTCTACTTGTTATTATTTTTTTTATTAATATTATTATTTTTTTACTTTAAACGGGGTGTGCATATGCATAAGCAAACAACTTTTTTTTAAAGACAGAACTATGGTTTATCTTCTAATATTATATCAGCGCTAACTTAATGCAGTGTATGATCGACTATATATTGCAAAGCAAAATTTGAAGTAAAATTCCTTGTATATAAATATGCTCAATAAGAAATATAAAAGGAAATCAAGTAATTGTTTTGGACCTAACGAAACAGTATTGCATTAAGACAATGGACAGTTCTTGTTTAATGTACATTTTGGAGACACTTAATTATATTAAATAAAACAAAATTAATATATATTAGTAAAGCTTATAAAAGAAACCATCAAAAATAGAGAACGCATGATCTATAGCCCCTTTTACTCAGGCAGTACAACTCCCAGAACGTCTTATAACGTTCAGAGAGTTTTCAGTACTCAGAACGTCTATTAACGTGATCTTGCGCTCGTACTTATGATCTTATTTGCCAGATCTTAGAAGAATTAGAAAATGTTTCATAATCCACCTGTTCGGCATGATTTATCTTTCTTGTTTTTGTTCTTCCCCAGATGGCAAAACTGGCAGTGTGTTCGACAATGGATCAGTTGTGTGCAAAGTGCCTGCTTCCAAACTCATGAATCCGAGCTACTACCACAGCTTTGCCATGACGGAAAACTATTTCATCCTGGTGGAGCAGCCTTTATATTTATCGCTGTTAAGGATGACCTGGGCTCACTTCGTCAGCGGAACGTACGCTGAGGCTATGAACTGGGATCCTAATACACCGTGCGTATTGTAACCTCTTAATAACTACTCTGGTTGATTAACCCTTTAACGATCGGTTGTAACTTAAGCTAAATGAATACTCTGGGTGCAAACGACAACCCTTGGCATAAGCGTAAAGTTTTCAAAATTATTGAGGGGGCTGGGCCCTACAATCAAATATATTCACGTCAGTGGCGTAGCCGAGGAGGGTCATAACCACCCTCCATGAGGTGGTTATGACCACCACACATGACTTTGCCACACAAAATGTATATTCTTCACTCCCATATCATACACCCGTATACATATATGTGTAGTCGTAACCCCCCCCCCCACATGAAAAATTTCTGGCTGCGCCACTGATTCACGTACATATAACTTGCTCATAGCTGCCAACTACTACGGAATATAATTAACCACTTTTTCTACATGATTTTTCGGCTTAAAATATAGCAAAATTTTTGTGCTGCGCGCGCGAGTTGTTTACTATTTTGAAAAAAATAAGTAAAAAATACACTGTTAACAAAAAGTGGTTAATTATATTCCGTAGTAATTGGCAGCTATGACTTACTATATATAAGTGTCAATTATTGGAGGCGCTCGAGCTCTATGGGTCCATAGAATTCTGCACCTATGTAAGGTAAGTGTAAAGAAGTTAATTGCTTGGGGTATTTAAAACTATTGAATTGCGTTTTGACATGAAAATGCAGGTTCGATTGCACTTAGTTGCAGTAAAGAAAAAAGACATTGAATGCTGAAAACAATTTATTTAAAATATAGTATTGAAACATTATTATAACGGGCGGTGGTGGCTCAGCGAAAATAAAATGACGTCCTATATGGACAGTGCAATTAAGATGGAATGATTTAAAAATTACGCCAGCACAGAATTACACATTGGCGAGAACAATAACTTGGCTGAGATTAATAGCGCCAATTCCAGAGCAACCCTAACAGTTAATCCAATAAAATTACAATGACGTAATCGCGAGCAAATAATTTTAAAGTCGTCGCAGGGGAACAACTAAATAACTTACGCCAGCAGGATGCCAAGAGGAAAATCAAAAAGGCCGTTGATTTTGCAAACGGACGCAATATAATCTATTTTTAGCACACCGGTCTGAAGAGACGAAACAATTAAGAACAAAAAGAATAGTGCATACAGGGAAAAGTAAATATACACATTTAAAAGCCGAAATGGCAGAAAAATGAAAGACAGAAGTGATTTAGAATTCTTGAATTTTGGATAGATTACATTAAAGAAAGCCAAAGTAAATGATTATTAAATTAGATATGTGATCTTCATCACAGTAAGTATCCATGTTAGTATCTTCCTACCATGTTATAAGCTAAAAATAGTAGCAAAGTAAAAAATCCAAGGGAGGAAAAAATAACATTTTCGATGAGATAGTGCATTTTAGACACATCTGAACTTTTCTTCATTTCATACTTTACATTGCATAATCTGATTTTAATGAACCAGACCCTGGCGAGGGCAGCTTATAGTAACATTGCGTGTTACGTTGGCGTCACAATGAATACTAAATCATGATTGAAATCAAAAGAAGAAAATTTTTTACAAGTAAAGGTTTTTTTTTTTTAACGTTTGTAAATGGCGTGAATACTTTTCTTATGTTAGTATAAATTAGTTTTCTGTATTTAGTGGTAAATTATTGCGTGGGCTCAGCCCCTATTCACAATTTATTGGGGGGGGGCTCGAGCCCCACGGGCCCATATAACTCTACGCCTATGACCCTTGGGTATAAGATGGCTACTTGCGCCAACTAGAATATCCAGTGGCCTCATTCTTGGAAAAGGGTAAAAGAGGGAAGTTGTGTTCATCACCCAACAATTATTGGTAGCTGCGCAAATAAGAGAGGGGAGGTTGTGACGGAGCTCAAGCCACCAGTGAACCAGATTTAACCTGTTCGCTCCAGAACTTTGAAAATAGGCCACGTAGAAGATTCCTTTTCTCTGCCCAGTGTTGCTTCCAAGAATGAGTCTTTGAACACTCCTCTGGAATGGAAAATACTTCAGTTTCGTTTTAGTGTAAAAGCAGTCAATTCCCGATACAACGAAAAAACTCGTTATAACGAATGTGATGGAGGTCGTCATTTGAAAAGCAATTAAAACACTACAGTTGATCATAACTATAATGAAATGATCGATTTTTGAAAATTCCGATACAGTAAACTGCTTGCACCGGCAAAAATTTATTTTCATTTGATAATTCGATCAACCCATGACAAGCATGCAGTTTGGAGACAATACGGACAACTTATACTTCACAAAGCAATGCGAAGGACTCTTTACCTTCTTTTCAAACATTCACAAGCTGCAAAAATATTTACTCTCATGCAGTGGCGAATACAGAATTTTTTTTTTTTTTTTTGGGAAGAGGCTAACGTTCAAGAAAAGCTTGTCTGATTTAACCAAAATGTACAATAAATCAAACTGCTACTCTACTGTAATTTGTTGGAACTGTTACTCTACTGTAATTTATTAATTTGTTTGGTATTTATATTAAAAAAAAGTCTCTTTTCACCTAAGCAAAGTGGACAATGAAGCAAAAAATGTTACCTTATAGCACTGTTTTTTTTTTCTTCATTCTTTTTTTTTTGGGGGGGAGGGGTGGGGGGATTGAAACCTTTAGCCCCCTCCTCTAGATCCCCGCCACTGCTCTTCTGTACAATAGGAAACTTTGTTCAGAAGACAATCGCAGATTTTCTGAAATAAAATTTTGTTTCGTCGCATTTTATTCATTGGGGATTAATGTTTCCCAAAAGTAGCTATCTTTTTTTTTTTTTTTTTTTTTTTTAATTTTAGAAAATGATATAACAATGTACTGATTTGAAATAATTCTTTTTCTCTGGCGGATTTCAGTGAATTGCAGTCAACTTTCTAATCACAGTGCCTAATCCAAATTTTCTTCTACGCAGTAATTATAAATAATCTTTCTAAACAAAAGTCCAATTCATTTAAATAAAATTTTCTTCTGCTTTATTCGAATTAACAAAATTTGTTACAAGAAAATTTCCGTCATAACGAAACAATTTTACGATCACGTGTGGTTTGTTGTAGCTGGAACTTAATGATATTAAACTATCTAAGTAGAAAGCACTCATGATGAATTGCACACACGGAATCAGCGCCCTCTGGATGTCGAGCAAACCAGGGGATTTCATCTGTCCTAAAACCCTTGCATTATACAGACCGACTCACGTCTCGAAATTATGTCCAAACTAAGGCTAATTAATATCCGAGCTGTGCAAGCGGCAATTCTTGAGCCCAACGTTACCAGATGTGCCCAACGCGCCAGTGATTTAGCATAAATGGTGGTTACCAATTGTATAATTTTACTGTTAAAATGTAGTTTGACAATATAATATATTAATATTATATTGTTAAATATCAATAACAGTATAATATCAATATATTACACTGTCAATATACTACTCAGTTAAATATATTGATATCCGAGCTGTGCAAGAGGCAATTCTTGAGCCCAACGTTACCAGATGTGCCCAGCGCTCCAGTGATTTAGCATAAATGGTGGTTACCAATTGTATAATTTTACTGTTAAAATATAGTTTGACAGTATAATATATTGATATTATATTGTTAAATATCAATAACAGTATAATATCAATATATTATACTGTCAATATACTACTCAGTTAAATATATTGATATCCGAGCTGTGCAGGTGGCAATTCTTGAGCCCAACGTTACCAGATGTGCCCAGCGCTCCAGTGATTTAGCATAAAGGGTGGTTACCAATTGTATAATTTTACTGTTAAAATATAGTTTTCTTTTTCTTTAATTAACGAAAATTAAAATAAGTGGTTCTTCAGTATCAAACTGTTCTAAATCACTCCCGAAACAGTCACAAAATATTCAAAAATTCCTTCAGATATTAGCAAATAAAACGATGAGTCATAAACTATACGACGACCTTTTAAAACTACGGCAACTTTTTTGATTTTGTTTTGCTTTGAATGTTCGTCAGTTTTAAGTAAAATGAAGTTTTATTTTCATACTGCAGCTCCCTAGTTAGAATAAAACAAACGAAAAATTTTCTAGAAAAAACGAGGCAACTTTTCAATGGAAAACATTCTGTGCACGAAAGTAAGATGTTGCTCTGGTTTTTCCAATCTACTTATGTAATACAATAACGTATGCGGTACCGAAATCGACGATATTTCCACGCTGCGAACGTCAACAGCTAGATGTAAACATTAGTTCAATAACAATAACGCATCTGCGAAAATCCAAATTAACAGTTCAATGACGTCAAATTGAGCAAGTATGTCTTCTACTTATATAATATGCTAACGTATGCGGTACCAAATCGACGATATTTCCGCGCTGCGAACGGCAAGAGCTAGATGTAAACATTAGCACAATAACAATAACGCATCAGCGAAAATCCAAATTTACAGTTTAGTGACGTGAAATGGAGCAAGCACAGGTCACGCAGTCGCTAGATTAGAAAATAACAATAATGGATACACAAAAATGCAAGATCTTTCGGACTTTTCCGCAGCTTTAAAATATCGAATTGACAATACTTGGCGCATTCATCGCCCATCTAAAAATTGTCACCACGCATTGGGCTAAAGCACATTTTAGCCATTTGCTGTTTCAACATCGGCTTTTAGGATGACACCCAAAATGTGTAGCAACCCTAACCTATGTAAATTGATTGGCAAATACTGTTAAAACAAAGAAACATGATTTTCATGAGTCCAGACATTTAGTCAACACTGTGCACTGAGTGTAAAGAACAGTAAAGTATGGGGCGGCGAAGCTGGCCGCCTTGAAGGGTAGTTGAAATAAATTGCGAAAGCTGTTTGTCACGCAGAAGGAGATTGCCCCTTGGTCGGCCGCTTGGTTTCCAGAAATTTTCTGTACAGACATGCCCTTAGTTTTTAATTCATGATTAAATGCTACATTAATTTGAATCTTATTAAGTATGTTTTTTTAGAGCCGTTTTCATGTGATACGTCGATCAGATGGACAGCTGTTGGACACTGTGTACGTCGCTTCTCCTTTTTTTGTGTTCCATCACATTAATGCTTACGAAGAAGACAATCACATCATTGTCGACCTTTGTGCCTACGAAAAAGGTGAGATTGTCAATGCGCTGTACGTAAAAGCCTTGGAAGAATTGTTCAGCAATCCTGAAAAGTACCAGGAACCTTTCCAATCGAGAGCCAGAAGATATGTGCTACCTCTGAATATAAGTGAGGTAAATGAGAATTTTAATATTTATTTGGTTTTGTCTCAAAACAGGAATTTTCATGAGCAATTTAGAGAGTGTTTTTACATTTGTGTTGATTCTCTTAACAGAATATTTCCAGAGCCACAAATACAGATTTGCATGCATAGATTTTCATGCTACGACAGAGTTCCTTTTATTGACTCATTCTGCTATTAACCTGTTTCACATAAATTTTGGATTCGACGATACAAAACGTGATTAGTCCATAAAATAGCAAATATGTGTTTTTCAGTAAAATTCTCCCGTAAAAACTGGTTTTTTTTAAAATCTCGATAAATTATTTTAGAAACATTTTCTATTATTCTACGTGATATATATATATTTTTAATCAAAAGGAGGCAAAAAGTAGTCAAATTTATAGATAAACATTAGAGATGAGGCGGGCTCAGCCCGAGCCCGAAAGCCCGATCCCGAGCCCGGGCCCGACTCGGGCTCGGGCTCTGTAATTCACTATTGCGTTCGGGCTTGGGCGGGCTCGGGCTCGTGAAAAATTTCTCCTTTGTTGAACATACTCCTTGAAACAGATTTTAAAAAGTGATTCATGGGATAAATAGACGTACTTATTTCAAAAAATAGCGGCACGGGGGACTAGAAGGTGTGTGAAGCTCCAAAAATTATTGTATCCTATTAATGAAGTAGTTAATTTTATTTGTCTTTAGCTGAAATTTCGGGCTCGGGCTCCAACTTTAATAATATTGCTCGGGCTCGGGCGGGCTCGGATTAAAAGTCTTCGGGCTCGGGCTTCAAAAAATGAGCCCGAACTCATCTCTAATAAACATGCCTTTTTTGTGACCAATATTTAACTTATTGAGTTTCAAAGAAGGCAGCCCATTTCAAAGATACTCTTTGACGTAATTTCAAGAAATAGTTGAATGCAATAAATTAAGTATTTTCACTTTATGCTCTATAAAGTGTAGCAGAGTTCTATGCTGTTATTCTATTAAATTATTTTGCAGGCGAACCAAGCGAATTTAGTAAGTCTTGGGAGCTGTGAAGCTACAGCAACATTACAGGCAGATGGAAGTATATTCTGTACGTTTGAACTACTGACTGGAATAGGTAATATAAATAAAAAAAATATTCAAATAATCCTAAATGCTCGTAATAGAGATTTATTAGCTGTAATTAAATTTTTATACGTCTAATAGTGAGTAAAATAAGCTTTTTATAATGTTCTCTTGCCAAATTTAGTACAAATTTATTTAGGGTACATGTCTTTCCATGTCCGTTGCATTTGAAACAGTGTTCTTCAAATGTATTCTGTGAAAACCTAGGTTTCCGTTATAGATAATGCTTTTATTACACTTTAAACTCTCATTATTTGCCTCTTTTGGCAATTAAATTACACTTAAAAAGGAAAATGTTGCAAAAAAAATATAAGTATTCTCTTCCTTTGTGTCTGTCTCAGTTCACTATCTTCAATATCGACAACTCTTCAAAGATTTCCCATGAGATGAAAAGAGACAGAAGGAGATTGCCCATTAGTTGGCCCCTTGGTTTGCAGAAATTTTTAATACAGACATATTCTTAGATTCAGGATTGAATGCTACATTAAATTGAATCTTTATGTTTTTTAGAGCCGTTTTCATTGCTATCATCTTTCTTACACTCTATTCGCTGTGGACCAAGTTTCCAAATGATTCCAAAATTTGTTATGGACTTATTTGGAAACGAACACCCACCGGGCTATCGCAGATATAACGCAACTAATGTTAGACTGAGTGACTAATAATCAAGATCGCAGCTTTGAAATAATAATAATTATAGCTGTAAACATCATTTTATTATTCACAACCATTACAAAATCATCTTACAATATTTTTTTTACAAACCTTTTTTTTCTAAAACTTTAGAATACCAACAATAGGCGAATTACTGGATAAATGTAAATCGCGAGCCCGCGCCATGGAGTTAGTTGGATGGATTGTAACTAAAAAGGATGACGATGCTTTGACGTCATTTTACGGTTGTTACATCCCCGCGCCATGGAGTTAGTTGGATGGATTGTAACTAAAAAGGATGACGATGCTTTGACGTCATTTTACGGTTGTTACATAATCTTTATTACTATGATTACGTTATGAAGTTTCTCTGCGCATGTTTGGAATTTTTCGAAAATACGTAACTTAGCTTTACGTTATAGAAAATTTTAGCGAAAGAAATCCTTTTGAAAATTTATGAAATTTTACTAATACATTCTCGTATTTTTTTTTTCTAAAATCATTTAAAATGTTAAAAATTAAACATTTTTTAAGATTTGATCGATGTAATATTCCTCACTTTATTTAAACGACTTCAAATTTGATTTATTATTATTAAATGTCCGTAAAAGAATTTATCAAATATAAATTATAATAGTATAAACTGTAAGCGTTGCAGACTGTTGGTTCAAGGTCACAATTAAAGAGTAACTAAAACAATTTTAGATAAGCGAATGAGTTGAGTATTGTTTTTTTTCCTTGTTTGAAGTGCCACAAAATGCCAACTCCTGAGCAGTAGAGCGCGCAGACTTTTTTGAAGAGGGTGGGGGGGGCATACATAATCTGGTGTTTAAAGGCGTAATCTTTATGTTAAAAATTATGAAAATTTAAAAAAAATTTCGACAAAGGGACAGTTGACCCCTAACATCCTCCCACCCTTTGCTCTACTCCTGAGTGTTAAATACTTCATGTTCTGCAGTAGCGTACACGCTTAAATCTATTGATTAAAACTAACACTCCTTTATTGATTAAATTTCTTATCGGCTGATATAAATCCTTTTACACTAAAAAATACTCATTAAAGACAATAATTTGTTATCTCCTCAATTCCCCTCAATGCTCAGGATTCGCTAGATCCTATTATACTCCATTTTTCACTAAAATCTTGTCTATTTGAGAATTCTGTCTCTCCCCCACGAAAAATGCGTAGTAAGATATCCTATTTCTATCACGTGACCTTAACGGAAAACGGTACATAAAAATAGTCACCACAGACAACACAAGCGGGAATCCTATGGGCTTACGCAGTGGTTATTTATATTTGTTGCGGCGAGCATCTAAGAGCAAACATGTCTTTATCAAATTATGAATTAAAAGAGTTTCTGAAGAGGATACCCGATGATACTTTAGAATGGTGATAATTTTATTTTATATCCGAAAACCAAATGCATCTTTTTCATATTCAGAGTTGTGAAATAAATTCAGCCTAGATATGGAGGAGATGCTTTAGGTAAAGATTTCGCTTTAATGACATAGTTTCTTACGATTGGATTATAAAAAGCTGTTGTAAAACAAATGAAGTTATGATATCTCCACCCAAAGTGAGTGAGTAGTATTTTATCTTTTTCATGTCAATAAATTGGGTTGCTTCTTTAATTAAATCTCACAGCTGGTTTAACCATGATTGCATTTCTGTATTCTGACTGTACAGTGGATTCGTTTTATAACGAGAGACTATAGTGAAATTATATTCTATTTATTAAAAAAATACTTTTTATACTGTATTAAGATATATGTAATGTGTTTGCCTTGATTTAAAATTTATTTTCTCGGGCTTATAATCATAGATTACAGCTCTGATAATAAAAAATGAAGAAAACGAATCATTCAATATATTAATCAAAAACAGCAAATTTTAATAAAACACCCTTTTTCTAGCTTAAAATAATAATCTTAATTGAGTACAGATATGTTAATTAAAAAAGGGCTGATTTTGCAAAAACGCTCATTCTATAGCTTAAATAATAATCATAATTGAGTACAGTTATATTAATCAAAAACGGACAGACACTCCTCATTTTTGATTATTATTTAGCCTAAATGGAGCTGTTGTATAATGCTCAAAAATTGAGAATTTTTCGCTCCATTGATATTTGTCGATTAATGGCGCAAATTTTACTCAATCGGGAGAATGGCTGTTTGAAGTCAATAATTGAGTAAAAATATAGTCCGTTTGATTATTATTTTACTCAATAGATTTAAGCGTGTAGCAATTCAATAAGTTTGGGTAGGGGCGGCTCAGTATGTTTCTATCAATACTGGAATCTAAAAAAGACATCATATTGTGCTGATCTGTTGCTTCTTTCTTCCTTCTTCCAAGGGTATGGAGAGGGCTCTAGCCCCCTCAGCGCCCCCTTTACTACGCCACTAATGTTCTGCTATTTGCTAACAGTAATTTGTAATTTCAATTCAAATTGCGTTTCGTTTAAAGTTTAACAGTGATGATCCTCCATGTTTCAAAAACATCAAGTCCTAAAATTGGAGGTGTGCCGTATGTCTAAAGGTGAACAAATTGAACATTTGTACGAAAATTAGGTTAGATTATCGTTAGGTTATTTGCGTTAGGTCATCGTCAGGTGGTTTGTTGTGAATGTCTAAATTAAAAAGTACAATTGGAACTGGAACATTTTTTAAAAAAATGGATAGCCGGTATTTAAGAAAGATCTTTCAATAACGGCCGTATTCACCAAGTACTTGACTCACCGTATTAACTTACCAAAACGAGGGTCAGATGCGGAATGGATGTATAGTTGATGTCTATTTAACGTCTGAAGGGGTTAACACGGGTGTCAAATACTTGGTGAATGCAGCCGTAAGAATGACACTTAAAAAAAAAATAAATAAATAAAAAGCTTAACGTAATCAGAGTAATTGTGCTTTATTTTGAAGATATACATTTATTGTGCTGTCCTGTTCGTGGTTTTTATTTATTAAAAAACAAACAAACAAACAAAAAAAACCACAAGTGTGCTGTTTGTTTTTTGTTTGTTTGTTCTGTTTTCTCTTTTTTGTGTGTGTGTTTGTACTCGTGTGTTCCCTTTTTATTATTATTATTTTTTTAATTTATTTATTCCTTTTTTATTTCTGTATTTTTTGTGCTTCTTTCCTTTCCTTTTTATCCCATATTTTAATTTTTTTTTCTCCCCTCTCCGTGGTTTTGTTCGACTTTTCTTTGCCCCTTGTGGCAACATCTTGCTTGTTTATCTCTTTTCAGTTCCCTGTGTTCTTTATGGCGAAGGGCTTGGACTGATGAAGTTCAAAACAATTTTTGAACGAAACGTGCGTATCCTCTTACCTATTACTTCTTATGTGTGTTTTTTACAAAGTTTTTTAATTACATTAGAGATTGTAGTTACGTTCTGAGCAAAATATCGATCAAATGTCCATCACGGCTTTCAAAACATTGGCGCAGACCGTGGATCCGATTATTAGTCACTCTGTCTAACATTAGTTGCGTTATATCTGCGACATCCTGATGGATGAATGCCAAATAAGTCCATAACAAATTTTGGAAACATTTGGAAACTTGGTCACAACGAATAGAGTATAAGAAAGATGATAGCAACTTATTTCTCAGTTGAAGAAACGATGAGCACTAACCGAGCTGTTTGAGCAATTTTTTTTTAAATGACTGTTATACGTTCAGAATCGTGAGTCATTGCTTGATGAAAATGCAAACTTGTACTGGATTTTTCTCACCTGGAAGCTGGAAGCACATACAAAATACATAAACAGGGTGTCTACCATCATGCAAAGGTCACGAAAGTCACGGAAAAGTCAAGAATTGGAAAAAAGGTCACGAAAGTCAAGAAAAGGTCAAGAAATGAAGCACTAGGTCACGATTAGCGACTCAACTCCCTTTTTCCATTTCATTCAAATTCTTAGTTGACGATTTTCGTAACTAAATTTTCTAAACTTTTGTGCACCATTTTTGCAGTTTTGCTAATAAACGTACAGTTTACCGCATAATTCTATCGATCTTTGTTGTAGAGATATTTAATTTTGAAATCAGGGCTTATTCGCTGATCACCCTGTATATTAATAGTGTTAAATTTAAAAGTATAATTTTTCTTCATTCTATAAGTATGATGCAGAGGTGCAGAAACTGTTTTTACTCTCAACATTTCCCTCAATCCATATGCAAATTTCCCCAAAATTTTATGATATGTTTATTGACTTGCATAAGTTCTGTATTACCATAAGTGTAAAAATATTTGCAATGTACAAGCTACATACATGTTTCCTAAATAGCAATTGGTCCAAGTTAAGAGAAAGCAAACTGCTGATCGGTGAAAAAGTTGAAAAAAAATCGCTTTAAAAATAGGAATGGGAAAGAATAACTCGAAGAATTTTGTAATTCATTGTTAAAATCGAAATCAGTTGTATATTTTCAGCAAAACTTCCCCCTATCCTAGATTGCCGGATCGTACATATTCTGCATCCCTGGCAAGAATGTATTTTTGATATTAGTGTTTCGTATTTGTTATGGTCAAGAAAAGGTCAAGAAAAAGTCAAGAAAAGGTCAAGAAATCAAGCTTACTTTATATGGTAGACGCCCTGATAAAAAAAAAAAACTGGATATTACAATTTTAAAAATGCAGGGTGTCCAGTAATTAACCGAAAATTTGAAACCGCAATAACTATTTATTGGGACGTCATACTGACGTAACATTTGGTGACGGCAAAACTGCGCAATTTACGAAGCGAGTTAGAACGAGTTCGAATTAATACGAGTTTTTCATTTTGTGCTGGGACGCAGCACTAGACAGACACGGTAGTTCCAAGCAGTTTTCAAGTGAAAGTTCGCGTCTTTGCAAACAGTTTGCAGTAGTAAAATGCCGAATTTGACCATCGAACAATGGGATTTTCATTTTCTGCTGAAATTTCGGCCATCACAGTGCGAAGTATTTGTTCAGTTTGGGACAATTTTGATCTTAGGCTTCGCCATATTGTTACTTCTGCATTAAATTGGAATAAGTGTACTTATACGTGAAGTAAATATTTTTCTTTTATCTCTTCTCAAACTCTTTTACTAAACAATTCAAATTTTTGGTTAATTACTGGACACCCTGCATCACTCTTAATGGAAAACCCTCATAAAAAAAAGAGTAAAAATAGTTTCCATTGTCTTCTTTTTAATAGAGCCATGGTCACCTGAATTACCAAGAATACATTACGAAAAGTACAACGGCAAAAAGTATAAATACTACTATGCCATAGCCCGAAAAGATACATTAAAAGACACGCATTTAGTGAGTATTGAAATGCATTTATAAATAAAAGTAACCATAAATGCTTTGGTGTTTTGAAATAATACTCATTGTATTATTTTATTTTCAGGTGAAGGTGGACACAGAAACAAAGAAAACTGTTTCGTGGCACGAAGCTGATGTGATACCTTCAGAACCAGTCTTTCTGGCAGAACCCAACTCTGTAAATCAAGATGAGGATTCAGGTATAGGGTTACTTCAGAATTTCTTTGTTTACTTACTCATTTTATCTTCTATCACCTTAGTTGTTCTATCACCTAGAACAACTTTTCAGAGAAATTGTGTTTAAAAAAAATAATCACTGATAAATATGTGCATGACAGGTATATTTCAAAGAAGGATTAAAGTTTCCCGCAGAGGAATGGGAAAGCAAAAAATCTGGAGTGACTCCCCTCGACTTTCCGAACACTTACGATTAAGATCATTACCAAGCATTTAAATAAATTTTAATCGATGACTAATTCAAATATATATACCAAAATGAAGCTCAATCGAATGTATCGTTTAAACGCTAGCGCACTTTCAAGAATTTCTCTCCATAGGCTATAATGTAAAAGGAATTTTTGGTGTAGCCCTGTAGAAAAACTATAAGTCCTATACACATCAAAATCGATACCGGTCTTACGATGGTTGTTTATAACATGTACACCCAATTTGAGCTCAATCGAATGTACCGTTTAAACGCTAGCGCACTTTCCAGAATTTTCCCCCATAGGCCATAATGTAAAAGAAATCTTTGTCGTAGCCCTGTAGAAAAACTATAAGTCCTATACACATCAAAATCAATACCGGTCTTACGATGGTTGTTTATAACATGTACACCCAATTTGAGCTCAATCGAATGTACCGTTAAAACGCTAGCACACTTTCCAGAATTTCCCCCCATAGGCCATAATGTAAAAAAATCTTTGTCGTAGCCCTGTAGAAAAACTATAAGTCTTATACACACCGAAATCAATACAGGTCTTGCGACGGTGGTTTATAACATGTACACCCAATTTGAGCTCAATCGAATGTACCGTTTAAACGCTAGCGCACTTTCCAGAATTTTCCCCCATAGGCCATAATGTAAAAGAAATCTTTGTCGTAGCCCTGTAAAAAAACTATAAGTCCTATACACACCAAAATCAATACCGGTCTTGCGACGGTGGTTTATAACATATATACCCAATTTGAGCTCAATCGCATGCCCCGTTCAGGAGCTATCGTGTTCACTCACATACACACAAACACACATATACACACATACATACATACATCTCGTAAAAATAGCATAAATGAATTCAGAAGCTCTCTAAACGTGTCAATACACCAAAATCTCGAATTCGAATTTTTTCATGATTACAATACTTTCCTTACATGGTACATGTTCGGAAAGTAAAAAGGATTCAGTATGTGAGTTCTGTTGTATCTTTCCCATTGGCAGACTGTCAGCGATGTTTTAACCCTTTCCCAATGCTGAAAAAAGGGCGGCCTTTGCCCTCGCTCGACTTAACTACCAGCAAGATGGCGGAAGATCGAAACGTTCATCGCGTGCCACAGATCGAGAGACCCTTTTTGACGGTCAAAAAGGGGTCTCTTGATCTGTGGTTGCGATACGATATAACTCAGTTGCGATATCTAACATGAATTAGTAAAAGAAGAAAAAGAAAAAAAAACACGTTATTTTATTTTTTACAGCATCTGATAACCTGGATGGAAGTTTATTATTTCGCTCGTGGTGTAATTTTTTGTCAAAACTTGTTAACCTAATTAGGATTTTTAATGCATTTTTATCTGCGTGACATCAAAATGACGTCAGTCTCACTTGAATTATTGAAAGTAATAAATAAATAAATCTAACTTTGTCAACTATGCTCACGAATGTGCTAAAATCGGACATTTGAGTAGCTTTCTACCCTGAAAATTGCGAACAATCGTCAATCGTTGCGACGACAGCTGGCTGTGCCGCACAGCCAGCTGTCGTCAAAAAAGGGTCTCTAGATCTGTGGCACGCGATGAACGTTTCGATCGTCCGCCCTCTTGCTGGTCGTTGAGTCGAGCGATGGCAGCGGCTGCCCTTTCTTTCAGCATTGGGCAATCTATCCAGCTGTGTCTCGCATTCTTCCATTTTTTAGCAGATGTCAGTGCTGTTAAAAATAATTGTGACCAATTTCTTTTACGCGAATAATGACGTGCTAAAAAGTAAAGGATTCTCGTGGAGCTATGTCACCCGCGACTATTTTTATTGAAATCCAATCCATTCTTCGTGACAGGTCGTTTTGGCAACAGTCAAAACGTCAGAGTTTGGTGATCCCAGAACTGGAACACTGCGCGTTAAAGGGTTAAGGCTGTTTCACTTGAAAATCATACGATTTTTGAAGAGCTTTTTAAAAATATTTAATTGAGCTAAAAGACTCGGAAAATTTTAGAATGTCTCTTTACAAGTTGCACTGCGAATTGACACTGGAGAATCAACCTATAAGCGTTACGAAATTGTCAGAAAAAAAAAAAAAATGCTAAACATACGGAATTTTGCTATACTTCCAAAAATGGGTGAATCCATTTTTGAAGGCCATTTTTGGGATGAATTTTTTTTTTTTGGAAAGTTGCACGAGACATACAAAGCTTTACTGTTAATGTCAGTCCATACTGCGTAGTATGAAGATGCATTATTAATTTTTTCGAGTGTTTAACACCATTGGTTCGTTTTTAAAGCTGTTCAGAAGTTGTGACACTGATTGCTCTTCGGGTAGAACACTCTTCAGAGGCCTCTGTATAGTCGGCTTGCGGATATTCAAGTCCCAATGCTTTGGAAAATTTCATTTTCCAATTTCCATTCATTTTCCATTTGGAAAATTTCATTTAAAAGTACATTAGGTATTTTTAAATGAAATTTTCCTGTGATGAATCTTGAGAAGTATATTCGGAAAGATAGCGCGAATCAGATTTGAGTTAATTTAGCCGAAAGAGATTTTATTGCAGTCTGAAAAGTAACATAAATTCTAGACTGCAATAAAATCTCTTTCGGCTAAATTAACTGAAATCTGATTCGCGCAATCCTTGCGAATAGTTCTCAAGATTCACGCAGGGAAATTTCATTTAAAAATACCTAATACTTTCTGAGAAAAATGATTAGGTGTTAAGGCATTTTTCTCCATAGCAAAGCATTGTGGGACTTGGATCTCCGCTTCGAAACGCGAGAAAACATTCGCGTACCTTCATAATATTAAAACGGTTACGATCATACGATATCACGACCGTTTTTGTTTAATGCTATGTTTTATACCATGAATCAAAATACAAGGATAGGCATCATATTAGCGAAGAAAATGGTCCCAAATATTCCGACGTTAGAGGGCGCTTTCTGGGGTCTAGTACAAGTGAGCCTCTACCGTTTACTTTCTCCTCACACATAAATTTTGCAAATCTATCAATAAATTCTAAAATTTCCATATCTTCTGTCTTCAACAGCGCTGTAGTCCGCCATGTTTGTTAACAGATTAGAGCCTCACAGCGCATGCGTCGAATGTAACGGCCGGTAACCACCCGAATTCGGCTGGTTACATTCGTCTGTTAAAAACGAGGTGTAACCAGCCGATTTGGCCTTGTGAATACCATTTTTTGTTTAACCATCCGATTCTATGGTAATCCGGCTGTTACCAGCTGGTAGAAAGTTTCGTGAATACGGGTGTAGATGATCACGACAGTGCCGGCCCGAGGGACGTGCGGGGCCCCAAGCGAAACGCAAGGGCGGGGCCTCTTCTCTGTCATGTCTTATGAGATAGCAAAAAAACGGCCCAGGAGCGGGGCCTCTATAAGCGCGGGGCCTTAGGCGATCGCCTACATTCGCACCCACCCTTGGGCCGGCCCTGATCACGATCTGTGCTTGTAAAAAGTAATGTTCCGGTAGCAAAGGAATTCTTATTTGTATAAATGAAAACTATACTCAATTCATTTTTTTTGTCCACTTACAAAAGCTAATTAATTTTCTGTTCTATTGACATTACAATTACCGAAGTAACAAAATCCATTGTTGCCACTTAAGTTGTTAAATCAACAATCCAACAAAGCTGAAGTCATTTCTAAAAACATCAGATTCGGATAATGAAAATACGTAAGTGAAACAAATAGAACAGTAACTTGTTGTGTTTGCATTTAATGATTGTTTATGTTTGTATTTAACAAAAGCTATTTACCCTTTTAATTCCTTCCTTTTTTTCATATATTTCAGGTATTCTATTAGCTTCCCTTTTGTACAGGGATGACGCGAGTAAAGTATCAATGCTCGTCCTCAGTGCCAAAACAATGGAAGAAATTGGAAGGGTAACTTTTCAAAGTGTTTCAGCTGTACCCGGAGATTTTCATGGGGTATTCATTCGAAAAAATTGAAAATTAAAAACGATCTAGAGTTGCATGAGAGCTGTATTTGAATTTTTCACTTTTTTATACAATTTTTAATAACATTTTTTTAATTAAATATTTTTTTCGTTTTACTGTGTGTTTGTTTACTTATTTATGTCTCCTTTTTTCCCCCTTCTCTTCTGTTATTTTTTGCATAATGCGTAGGGAAAAGTTGGATAAAACTGGGTCCCAAAATTGATTTCTTTTGTGAAATTATTGCAGTTTATTTTTAAATGATAAATTAGTTCTTTATTTCCAATAACGAATAGTTCTTAATATCAAAGAATAAAATGTTGGCTGATAAGGGAATAACATTTTTGGAATTATCCACATACCCGGTTTTATCCGACCTGGCAAGATAACTTATTCCCCAACACTTACAGTACCATCTCAACACTTACACTACAGTACAAAACCATCATATTTTGTTACATTTTTTTTCAGGAAGTTTCTTAACTGTCATAAGTTTATCGTTGATTGTATTGTCTAGTACAGCTCGTGAAGATACATCTTAAAAATGCGTAGTAGATTGATATAATTATATTGTACTAGCTGAAGTACCCGTTCTTCGCACGGGAATGAATGGACTTTTTGATATTACGATTTGTGGCGATTACTATTCATTGTAATAAACAGATATAGCAAAGTGGATATCGCGTTATATTGTCTCCAATAATCATGCATACCGAATTGCAAGGCAATCGTTTGTACGGTGCAGAAGGCCATGCGGCGTAGCGCAATCTAGTGGCGAGTTTTAGCAAAACGGATACGGCGAAAATATTTTTCGCATTCAGATATCGATGTATATGAATTTTCATGACTATCGGCTGGACAGTCCTGAAGTTCATGTGTTGACGCGACATCTAGTGGCAAGTTATAGGAAAATGGATAGCGCCAAACTCTTCCCCGTGTTCAAATATCTATGTATACCTATTTTCATAGCGATCATTTGCACAGTCAAGAAGTGATACACTGCAGGGCCATCTAGTGGTTCAACATAATTATATTGTACTAGCTGAAGTACCCGTTCTTCGCACGGGAATGAATGGACTTTTTGATATTACGATTTGTGGTGATTACTATTCATTGTAATAAACAGATATAGCAAAGTGGATATCGCGTTATATTGTCTCCAATAATCATGCATACCGAATTGCAAGCAATCGTTTGTACGGTGCAGAAGGCCATGTGGCGTAGCGCAATCTAGTGGCGAGTTTTAGCAAAACGGATACGGCGAAAATATTTTTCGCATTCAGATATCGATGTATATGAATTTTCATGACTATCGGCTGGACAGTCCTGAAGTTCATGTGTTGACGCGACATCTAGTGGCAAGTTATAGGAAAATGGATAGCGCCAAACTCTTCCCCGTGTTCAAATATCTATGTATACTATTTTCATAGCGATCATTTGCACAGTCAAGAAGTGATACACTGCAGGGCCATCTAGTGGTTCAATAAAGTAATGATTTGCTACAGCGCCGTCAAGTGGCGAGTTATAGCAAAATGGATAACGCCAAAAATATTCTCATTGTTCAAATAGCTATGTATACTGATTTTCATAGCGACCGTGTTCAACTATCTATGTATACCAATTTTCATAACGATCATTTGCACAGTCAAGATGTGATACACTGCAGGGCCATCTAGTAGTTAATTAAAGTAATGATTTGCTACAGCGCCGTCAAGTGGCGAGTTATAGCAAAATGGATAACGCCAAAATATTCTCATTGTTCAAATAGCTATGTATACTGATTTTCATAGCGACCGTGTTCAACTATCTATGTATACCAATTTTCATAACGATCATTTGCACAGTCAAGATGTGATACACTGCAGGGCCATCTAGTAGTTAATTAAAGTAATGATTTGCTACAGCGCCGTCAAGTGGCGAGTTATAGCAAAATGGATAACGCCAAAATATTCTCATTGTTCAAATAGCTATGTATACTGATTTTCATAGCGACCGTTTGAATGGTCAAGAATTTGGCCTGCTGCAGCGTCATCTAGTGGCGAGTTAAAATAATAATGCATTGCAGTGTCATCTAGTGGTGAGTAACATCAAAAAGAACGCAGTTAGAATATATTCTTCGTGCTCAAATGTGTAAGTATAAAAATTTTTATGCCGATTAGCCGAACGGTATAGAAGTTGATGCTTTTCAGCGCCATTTAGCGGCAAGTTACAGCAAAATGGATAGTGAAAAATATTCTCCGTGTTCTAATATTCGCGTGTACCAAATTTCATCGAAATCGGTTGGACGATATTCGCATAGCAAACGGCTAAACGGAATAGAATTCGACGTTCTGCTGCGCCACCTGGTGGCAAGTTAGAGGAAAACGGATAGCACAAAAAGCTTCTCCATGATAAAAGACTTAGATGAACCAAATTTCATGGTGCAACGGTGCTGGAGTTTTTCAACCTCATACACTCATACCAACATTCATTTTTATCTATAACCAGTGTTATTATATATACCAGTCTCAAATAAAATCCAGTTTCAAATCTAAGCCTCGCCAAAGTGCCAACATACGCCATTTTGCAAGCGTTTTTTCAGGAAATCATTCGAAGCATTGACTTAGCAGCAATAATATATGGGAAATGGTTCGACCGCGAAAAAGTAAAGCAAGCCTTTATTTGAAAAGTTTAATCCCTTAATACAGCCGAATTTTTTTAAAATTATCAACTATAACGTGTTTTATTCATCATTACTCCGATGTACTAAATGAGAAGATTTCAATTTTCTGAAATTTGGCGGAATTCCCCCAACTTAAATCAATGTACTCATTTGGCGAGAATTCTGGAGATAGATCAATTGAAATCCCTTAATAACTGCATTATTTCTTCACGGATCATTAAAATTTAACGCTGTATTCTAATAAAACCTTTCCACTTGTTTTCAAAAATATATTTCCTTAAGCTCTCAATAAATTGCGCCAAGCCGAAATCTGTGCAAACCGCTAGAACTCACTTTCACAAAATCGGCATTTGAGCCATTTTATTTTTTCGCCAAACTAAAATAATTTACCTATTAGCCTCGGAAATCTTCAATTCTTGTTGTTTTGCGTGTAAAGCATTACATTCCTGCTCTGATTTCCCATGCACACGATATTATAATTTAAAAAAAATAACCTTACGAATATACACTAACAAAAAAAAAATCATTATTATTCTTTTATTTTTACTTTGAGAATTTAAAACATCTTATTCGGCAAAATCGCCACACATGGCAACCACGATCCTTATTTCACACTTTTTTCACTACAGGGGTTACAATTATGGAAAGATTTTTGCGTGAAGAGCATAAAAAATCTCTTAAATTCCGGGAACGGGTGGACTTTCAAAGTTTTAAAGTGGACTATGAGTTGTTCTATATTATTTTACATATCTGTACTAAATTTCAGGCCGAAAGGTCCATTTTTGTGGATTTGTATACGAATCAAATCCACAAACAAACAGAATTTCATTTTTATTTATAAGATTTATATACCAAAATTAGATGATTTTTTTTGTTTTTGTTTTTTGTATTCCTATACCTTAGTAAGGTATAACAAGAGGTTCTGTAGATTTGAAAAAGTCTTGGCTTGGTAGTGGCGATTATATAATTTAATTTACAAGAAACAATCCTGTTTAAATTAAAAGAAAAAAGATGTTTTAACCCATTCATTACACAGGATCTGAAAATTATCATTGTGGCAGAGTATTTCATACATTGTGCTTGAAATTATCGCTACAGGATAACATATTCTTCAAAACATCCTAAACAAAAAGACTCGTATCCGTGTCTGCGGATATGAGAAACAAATGATCCATTTCATATCCGTAGAAAGAAAATGATCCATTTTATATCCGTATCCGTGAGTATAAAAACAAGTTAGCATCCTTTTTTATAAATGTATACGGGAATCTAGCTTTTTATAGAGCTCGCACGCCTCTGATTTATACATCCTAAGCAAAAATTTGTACGTTTTCAATACATTTTCGCAAAATCTCAAAATCTAATTATCAACTTAACTTTTTTGATCAATTAGACAGACCTTTTCCCGTGGGAGTTCAAAGATTTTGTGATTTCTATCCGTTTTGAAAGTTACAGCGTATTGCTACACGCACAGGCGCCTGATGTATTTCACTGCATCAGCTGATCACATTTACACCGTAAAAAATTCAGCGGACAACTTCTATCAGGTAACTTTTATAAAGAACTACTTTTACAAAGCTTCAACTTTCTTGGTTTCTGATATCTATCAATTTTTTATATTACATGGTGCGTCTATGAATTGGCTGAAGCCTATGAATTGGCTACCTACATTCTCAATTATATAATAAAAATACATAACAATGAGAAAAATATAGGGGAAGGTGGCCTAAAATAATCCTAGCGGGTAAAACGATCCACTTATGTTTTCTTAGATACAGGTCGCGCTACCTATCGGATAGCACAGCGTTTCTTAACCTGTGGGGCGCGACCCCCAAGGGGGGCGCAAAGCGTTTGCAGGAGGGTGCGAGAAAAACCAAAGAGCAAGTAGTGATGCATGTTTTTAAAAAAATCATCTTATTTATTCTCATTTTTACTCAAAAATATATCCATTTTCGCTTAAAATGTTCATTCAAACTTTACTGATAACATTATTTTGTAGAAAATTCGACTAAATGTTCATTGTTAAAGATTAAAAAACTGAATGTATGTTGAAAAATGTGAGGGGGGGGGGCGCCACCGTAAGTTAGCCTTTGTTGGGGAAGGGCGCGACGTTAAAAGGTGAGAACCGCTGGGATAGCACATAAACTAGTTGTGCCAAGTCAAGAAGAAGCAATGGCGATATTTAAGCGATCGGTGTATTACTTGTCAGGTATAATTGTTCAAAAACTGGTTTTATCATATCTATACGAGGTAAGCACATTTTCTTATTTATTTCGAAATACAATATTTACAGAAATATGACTTGGTTGACTCAGCAGAGTATGTTTTTAGGTGTGAATTGCACTTATTTAGTTTATGTTTCTCGGCGATTTCCAGTATTATGAACTAAAGTGGGCAGCCATACTGCCGGGTACAATGATCCATCCACTGAAGAAACTCCAGTACCGGGCCCTAGTCATCATGGCAGCACTTCAAACGTTCTCAAAATGCATGACTCCCCATCAAATTATTTAATTCATTTCTGCGTTTATTGTAGGCCACAATTTTTTAATTATAATTTTGAAATATTCCATTTATTGTTTGTGACACTTTTCTATTTTAAAATTTTCATAAAATAAATTATACATACTACGTGATTGTAAAACTTATTTTATTTCATTATGTATAGTCATAATTACTTTCATCTTTTATTCTGCCGATAAAAATCAAATTTGCGATAATTTTCAAATGAAAGGA